>APFE031325136.1:36157-53400 GCA_000404065.3 Pinus taeda | reverse complement strand
AAACAGAGGTGGAGATACTTGTGAGAAGTATTATGCTGTGTAATGTTACATGACTCAATCATTAATATACAGATAGTTGGGGTTTTTAGCGAGATGCTTTCCCCGGGATACATACTGTGTTAATGTGTGAATGCTCTTGATGTTTTATTGATGCTGCTATATTGATGATCAACGTAGAGGAGCTTATGTATTGTGTATGTTTTCCACAATAGTACATGATCAGGATAATCTCCATTGAATATGTATTAAATTATTCAAAATTTCTACAGACGGGTGGAGCTCGAAAGATTAGCAATATGGCGCAAAGGGGATGCGTCGAGTTAAAGGGGGCTTCGACCTTAGTGTCAGGCATAGGTTCCAATGGAACAATTGAGAATAGAAGCACGACAACAATAAGGGCTTTGATCCCGAATTTCCATAACCTTTAAAGAATTTCAATTAAACAAAAAATCTAGAATCAAGAAGCTTGGACCTTTGGGGCTGGATTTTGGTCACCTCGCATAGAGGTGTGACCAACGACGCAAAGCCATTAACAAAAGAAAAGGGCTCACACAGGGCTCAAAAGGGTTAAGCGCCCAATAACTTAGGTTGTGGTCATGGAGACCGATCCAATGGCAAAAAAAAGATAAAGGATAAGTAGAAGGGGTCCACCCCTATATTAAGTGAATATAGGTAACCGACGAGCAATTAACGTGTGGATCGCCATCATTCCCAAGTCTGCTTGGTCCAAGAAAGCACTTCAGGGGGTAACTAGCACGATGGATAAACTGACGTTAACCCCCAAAACAAGCAACATTAGCTATCAAGTATAGCCAATCAACAACTAGGATCGATTATGGGGGGTAAGGGTGAGGCCTCACTTTTGATCTTGTTCATTCACCTCGTCAGAGTAGGGGGACTACACCTGCTACCAACACGCCAACACAATGACGACTTCATTAAGCGAGCATGATTTTTGTAGGGACGAGGTCCTTCCCTCCTCCACTTCTTGTCCAATCCCATGGCTCCACATGTCTCCCATACACATGTCATGCCACCATACTCCTTGCGTCTCACCACCTGCGGATTGTCAGTGTTCAAATTTTAATTTGTTTCAAAGGTTTCCTCTGTCACCCATCCTATGCTCGACCCTGTTCAACCATCAGCCAGTGCAGAGAATTTCCAACGTCACCACACCAAATCATTTCTGCCCACCATGGATTTTAATCCCGATGGGCGAAAAGGTAACACCATACAAGAAGGGACAACTCCAAAAAAGGGGAAATTGAAGCAGTTAGAGGGAGAAAACGACAAGTGAATTGGTAGGTAACCATGGGAGGAATATAATGATAGAGGTGGGGCTAGATCATCAACCCACCACGAACCCAGATAATGGAGCCTGAGTCCACCTTAGGAAATCAGAGGAATCAACAATGGAGATATTTTCTATGTCAATTATGGCACCTCATGTTGTCATGTTTTGTGAATATTTCATTTCAAGAAGGAATCAAAATTTGTTAGGTAATCATTAGGACAACTAGGCCATTCACATGCTCAAATAGTTGGGCAGTTCAGAAAACTATAGCATTCAATATATTTTGTAACTGTTTGTTTGGACCCTCTCCCTATGAAAGGGAAGAGGAACTTAATAGTAAGGGTTCAATTTTCCTGTCCTAGAGGTTGTAGTTGTTTTGCAAATTTTGCAAGTTTGGGCTTGTGACATGTATTTCATTCTTGTAGATTAATGAAGAAGTTCCTGGTGATTCCAAGCATTGGGAGATGTAGTATGTGTTATACCTTCGTGTGCCATTTCATGTGTATTTTTCTTCTTTAGAAATTGTGTAATTATAGCTATTGAATTCACTCTTAAGTCACAAATTTACTTATGTAATATTGTAGTAGATGGTACTTGTGAGATTGCAGATTTACCTATGTTATGTAATAATAGACGATACCTATGAGATTACATATTTAACTATGTTATGTGATAGCAGATGGTACCTGTGAGATTGCATATTTACCTATGTTATGATATAACATATAATACTTGTGAGATATTGAGTTGAAAGCCTTAAAACACGCTCCATAATTTCTGTAGTTCATTTCCTTTATCTTTTCATGATCCTATTGGGATTTATTGCACAGGATTTTGTGTCTGTCCAACCCTCTGCAATGGGTTTCTTCCTTATATTATTCTTTGCATCTTTACTACAACGCCCAATCAAGCTGGTTCTTTGGGTGTAGGTCACCAAACCCAAACATTTACTCTTGGGAATGATATGTTGTTTATGTGCATATTGAATCCACCTTTGAGCAGGGTAATTGGACCAATTTTCATAATTTTATATCTAATTCTTGAGAAAAACAGATCTATCCCTGAGATACTTTAAGATGTCCTAGGCACTGACCCTTCTCCTCAACTCGAGGGTTGTCTCTAGGAGTGACAACGACACACACACACACACACACACACACACATGCACACACACACACACACACGCACACGCACACACACACACACACAAGCAACATAGATTTATAACTATGAGTTGAAAGAGATCAAATCCCTCGAGGTTTGCATCTTAAAGGATTTGATCAATCTATGCATATTAGATTCAAAGTTATGACAGAGAGAATAATTCCTCACCATTTTGTTGTTCAATAGTTGAGTAAGTGAGTAAAGTGGAAATTATACATGAATGCAAATCTTGTGTGCAAAATGAATCTAATACCATTTGTTTAGCTTATTTATGGCACACAAGAATTTGTATGTGGAGAGCATGTTTTAGAGGATTGTACAATGTTGAAATAAATAAGACAATGCATTTTAATGCTATAGCTTTTCCTTGACAAGGTTTTTCTAGGGAAAATCTTGTTTGTTATTTGTTTGTTTTTGCTAACATGCCCATGTGTATTCTAATTTAATTCTCATAGCTAGTGTGCAACCACTAATTCATAATGTTAAAGGAAGAAGCTATTGGTGTACATGGGACATTAATATTGAAAGTGGCAATATCATAATATTTCTTCATGCTTAAGATCTATTTTGTCAAACTATTTATAGGCATAGCTTCAACAATTAAAAGATCAATCTAAGTGAATGAAATAACCATCTATTTATATTTGTCAATTATATTTAAAGATAATGACGTTTGTTGCGATGCATAATCAAGTATTCTAATTTTGAATATTAGTTGAGATTAATGCCACTTATTGTCCTCCATAGTCATGAATTTCAATTGTCATCATTCTCACCCATGTAACTTTGTTATAACTGGAATTGTAGAAAATAATTGGTAGGATCACAAATAATCATTCTCGATTCTATCAATTGTATTATAAATTATTGCTGGAATTGAATAGCAAAACTACATGTGATTAGCAAAACGTTTTACGTGTATGTTAAAAATATAGCCAAAAAGGTCAAATACATTTAAATATAGGATAAAAACATGAAAATATCAAGGAGAAGCATTTTCCAAATTTCAACATTGTTATATATATATGCTCTATAATCAATAAGACAATTTTTACTCACCAAATTTTTTGTATCTCATGTGCTTGAACTTTTGCATTTGATATTTCCACATCAACATGAGTAAAGGTTGAGCCACTAAGTGAGAAAAAGGTTCTTATCTTCTATACTTTGTTTTATCTCTTGTTGGACTTTGGTGTTGTGATCCAATGAAGTCAAATTTGCACAACTCAATAGAAGTTCACCAACCAACTTGCATGACTGATGAAGAAAACATTACCATGTTTGAAAATAATCCACCTTCCTTGTCTGTTTGCCAAAAAGTTGATGTACATATAATTAGGCTTCTAATCTCTCAATTAAAAAATACAAGTTTTGATTAAGAAAGTTTATAGCTATGCTTGGAGACATATCAAGTGGGCTATGGTTTTAATGCTGTGTTCAAATGCCCCTCCCATGCCTTGCCTCTCATTAACTAAATACCTAAAAATGTTTGTCACTATTTGCACTCGATTATGAAATCTCTCGCATACTTTATTAGCCATTGACATAAACAACTCATTATTGGAATTCAATTTAGAAGGGCAAGTTTTGTTATGCTTGAAAATATACCGAGTAAACTTTCATCACATTTTTCATTTTTATTAAATAAATACTTATAAATATTAACTATCATTTCTACTTAATACTTTGTTACATATTAATATATTCAATCAGAATAAATTTATTAATTAGATTTAAAAAATTGAGAAAAATTTCATAAAAAATTATGGCCTAAATCTAATTATAGATACTCCAAAATATAAAATCCAAAAATACCATATAGTCGAGACATCAAATAATATTAATAAATATATGAAATAGATGAAATCACTAAATTTAATATAATTTAAAATTACATAAAATAAAAAATAAATTTAAGAAAAGAATTATCGCCCAAAACTTAATTTATAACATTAATCATACCCACTATTTCTAAAGCTTAATCTATCATATTAATCATACGCATTACTCATAAAACTTAATTATCCACAATACTCCTAAAGCTTAATTTAAAACTTAATTATACACATTACTAATCATACACAATACTCCTAAATCTTAATTTATGATAAGATATTAATCATACACATTACTGAAAAAATAATTAAAAAATAACAAAAAAAATACCATAGAATCAGGCATCAAAGCAGTACAACAAAATATTACATGAAATGGATAAGTGGCACTAAACTTAATATTAAATGAAATGGATAAATGGAATCTTAACATTTTTGACATTATAACTTCCATTTTGATTGAATTTGCAAGGTGCCATAAACTACCCACATGCTATCCTTTCCTTTGCTTTTTGCTTTCTAATGAAAGGATATAATAGATTTCATGTGGTGGGGGTGATTTCTGCTGGGTCACCTTTCAAAGCTCCTCGATGGAAAAGGAGGAATTAAATATGAAAAGACCATCTTCATGTGGGTAAAGACATGATAAACTTATACGGAGGCTTCAATGCCCAGATTACTATGTTTCTTGTTTTTGGGGACCAAATACTAAAATAGCTAAATTTCCTATATAGATTAATCAAAAGAGACCAACAGTTTAGCTTTGACCAGGTGGATGGGATGGCATGACAGTAACTTTCTTGTGTTCCTAGAGTCCGTCAGAGTCCCTCCATAAAAAGGACTTCGCCCCCACCTCGGGCACTTGCTCTGTTAACCATTCTTTGTTCTTTGCTCAACAAACTTGGAAGAAAGCCAATAAATCGCTTTGGAAGGAAAGAAGAGCAGGAGCAGGAAGCGCCCATTAGCTCAGGCATCTCAATCTTACGCTCAGAGGTAAATGTATACACAATAACTTGTATATCGTATTCCTATTTTGCCAAAAATATCCAAGTACGCCCAGATTCAAAATAGCCGTGTTTCCTGATCTGTGATTTGTTTTCTACGGTTGTTTTGTTGCATTCCCAAATCAAGAAGAGCGAAAAAGCCAACGGCATTCATCGTCCAGAACTCGACGAGTTCTTGCTCAATAATGGGGCAAATATTTCTTCCTCAAACTTAAAGATTTGTCTGCATTGCTGGATTCCGATCTATAAGGAAATGCCCTCCTTATATTTTATTGTTGTTGTTGTTCAAACGGTGGTAACTACACTGGAATGACTGTCAATGTCGGTATTTTTGCCCAATTAGTTCATGCATACTGATTCCTTTTTTCTCGAGAAAGATTACCGAAAAGAAGGATAATGACCCTGGTTTATTTTATGGGTGTTTTTTGTCTATTCTTCAGTATGCCTCAATTTGGTGCTCGTTTGAGTGTTTTTAGGGATATTTAGTTTCTTTTCTTGCTTGGGCATAAAGTCTCCTAATTTGCAGTAGGCGCTTTGAAATATTTAATCTGCTGTAAATATCACAGAGATTAGCTTTGTCCTTCTGTTATTAATGCTGCCCCAAGACCCCCAAAACATCATCAAATAAAATTGCCATTGCCCGTCAATCTCTTTGGGCATTCTTATTTATCGTTACTGCCAATTTTCCGTGCACATTCTTTGAACGTCTGTAAATTTTGCACCCTGAAAGTTGAATATTGGAGCATGCGTTTCATCGCTCCCTATGCCACATGCGTGCTCAAGTGAAGCTGGGTCAGATTGTGAGCCAATGGGATTTTAATTGCACCTTTATGGGCTCGGATTGTTCATTGTATTTTTTTCTTGCAAATAAAGCTGCATTTTCTGTTTGCCACGCGATACGAAGTCTTGTCATGTCACAGGTCGTCTAATTGCACTATAGCTCACAGATGGGGAACCTCTAAGCTCGATGTTTAAAAAAATTCTTGTTGGGGTTCAAGGACCTTACAGTACGTGTTTTGATCTCATGTTAGATTTTTAAATATCGCTCTGCAAAACTGTCTTTAATAGTGATCATGGGCACCCAACTTGAAGCAAGAAACCCAAGTACTATTTACTTTCTCCGTTTGTATATTATACTGGGCATGGCTCTACATGCCCTGAATGACCCATAAAATTTCATTGTTATATTATTGTTTTAGTAGTTTTATATTATAGGTGGGTTAATATAACTCTAAACAATTAACAAATCTCTCCCCCCACCTCAAATCCTGGAGGCCGTTTGGAAATTCATATTGTTTTCTTATATGATGACAGGAATTCAGAAGGTCACTAAAATAGAAGCTCTCTTTTGACTGATGATTGATACGGACTACAAAATGGCATGACCAAAAATTCCAGCACAATACTTTATGCCAGGATTAAAATTATTAGATGACTGTGGTGTAAGAGATTGCAAATTGAGGATTGCTACTGCATAGTATACGATTCATGGAAGTAGACAAACAACTTCCCTTGAGAAAACTGCATTTTGACTAATGGCAACATCCAGGACATCAGAGGCAGGTATCAAACAGTCATGTGGGGTGAGCACTTGTCAGGCATCAGAATCTGGTTCTCACAAGAACTTATCAGAAGGCGGAATCTCTCAAGTACTGGAAGCAACAAGCTTGAAGAAAACATCAATAATTGGTTATTCCAGTGTACAAGAAGCAAGCAACGTGAAACAAAATTTGAAGACAGGAGTTATATTACCAGCATCTGAGAAAGCTATATTGGAACAAGCACCCAAGGTAGTTGTTTCCCGGGTTGCAGAATTGGCGTCTCAGAAAATACCACCAAAGGTTGTGGTTACTTCTTCATTATCGGAAGCAGGTCCGTTACAATCACCCACATTGAAACATGCACCCAGAGCAGGGGGGGTTTGTCAGGTGACTGGTGAAACTATTTCCAAACATAAATCGAAAGAAGTTGAAGCATTGAAAACCCCACAGAAATGGGAAACAGGCACTGTAAAACAGTTGTCACATGGAGATAGCACTGCTGAGGCAATGGAAGCAAATAACCCAAAGAACTCACCAAGGGGCATGGATATGTCTCAGGTAACTGGTGCGGTGAAACAGTTATCTGTAACAGGCACTTTTATTTCAACAGACTGTTGCATGTCTCAGGCAACAGAAGTTGGCCGTAATCTTCGAGAGCACTCAGTAGAAGTTGGTATCAGTAAGCAGAACAAAGGATTGACTGTACGAGATGAGGAAGGTATATCGGATGTATCCCTGCCTACAAGTAGTAGTCGCAGTCCTCACAACAGCATTGACAGCACAGGCATCATCACCGCAGCAGGTAGTGTTAAAAATAGCACGAGTGCAAAATTAAGTGATGGTACCAGCAGCATTGCAAATTCCATACCAAAGACTAGTGAAAGTGCCAAAGCCAGCGAAAAGGGAGATTTTATTGAAAGTGCTAAGACTAGTGTTTGCAGAGGCAGCAATAGCAGTGGGGTCAGTGATGAAAGCACTTGCAGTAGTTTAAGTAGCAGTGTGAACAAGCCTCACAAGTCAAATGATATAAGATGGGAAGCCATAAGAGCAGTTAGGATGAAAGATGGAATTTTGGGGTTGAGCCATTTTAGGTTGCTCAAGAGGCTAGGGTGTGGTGATATAGGCAGTGTTTATCTTTCTGAGCTGAGTGGTATGAGATGCTATTTTGCAATGAAGGTGATGGATAAAGGTTCTTTGGCAAGTCGAAAAAAGCTTCTGAGAGCTCAAACTGAAAGGGAAATTCTACAATCCCTGGATCATCCTTTTCTTCCAACATTATACACCCACTTTGAGACAGACAAGTTCTCATGTCTGGTTATGGAGTATTGTCCAGGAGGAGATCTACACACACTTCGACAACGACAACCAGGAAAGCACTTTTCTGAACAAGCAGTTCGGTATGTGTTTCAAACCCTTGTTAGGAAGATGCTTGTTACATACTTATCTTATATAGATTAATGCCTTTGTGAAGGTGTGACAAAAGTACAATTTTCAATCAATTTGATCGCAGGTAGTTGCCAAAGTTCTGTGATTTTTTACCTATAAAAATCATTATCTTTAATGCAATACTATCATTGTTTTGGGCTTGCTGTCTTTCATTAACCTCTTGCTTTTGGTGGTCGTGCATATTCATTTTTTGAAACTTATGCTGGAAAGTACATAGATTTTTCTTCCTTTTTTGTTAAAGATTTTAATTGAAAGAAATTGTACCTTATTTTCCTTGTGGAATCTAAATAATAAGGTGCCATGCATGTTGTTTACACAGGGAAGGTTTCATAAAATTCCTTTTTTGTTAAAGATTTTAATTGAAAGAAATTGTACCTTATTTTCCTTGTGGACTCTAAATAATAAGGTGCCATGCATGTTGTTTACACAGGGAAGGTTTCATAAAATTTATAGGAAGAGCATAAGCTGTTTACTGTGCATGGTCTTTACACAGAGATTTGGGAAGTCATTGGAAGTAGAGAACTTGATTCTTAACTCACTGCCATGGACCATCAACTATAATGTGTGAAACAGCTGTATTGTTAAACTTCTCTGGTTGAATATTCACAATTTGCAATGTTTGGAGACTTATTTATATGCTAAAACTTATCCAGTATTGGTTAATGGTGCTAAGAGTTGGCATAAGCCCTGATCTCTATGGAAGATAATTTATGCCTAGTTAAGCCCTATATAATGTTGAGATTATGGTTAATCCTCACTGAAGGTCACGTGGCAACCTTCTATTGGATATATTGATGGCTTATTATGGGTAATTAACTCACTTTATTGTATTTTTCTATTGTTGGCTAATGCTGACCTAGTCACCCTCTTGGGGCTAGCATCCAAACCATAAAGGTGTATAAATAAAGCACACTCATTTGTATATCATTCACTCAAGTTGATTATTGATAAAGGCCTAAGCCCTAAGGGCATCCTTCCATACAATGCTCTCTTGGAGTTCTTGTGTTTGGTTATGGTGTGATCTTCTCTTGTATTGCTGTTCTAAATCTGCTGTGTTTTTCTATTTTGGATTAGGGTTTGCTGAAGTATTCATCATGTATTTGCTATCTATTTTATGATCTCAACATTGTATCATAGATTGTGTGGATTCTTCCTTCTCTATCCGGTGCTGTTCAAAGGCTGTTTCAAGTCTGAACTAGGGTTTCAGTACCTTTTTTGGGACAACAAACAGAGTTCTAGTGTTTTGATCCTCTCTTATCCAGTGCCCTCCTTCATTGGCAGTTTTTGGTCTTTCCAGTGCATTCAAGGGGAGTTTTCCAAGATCTGTGCCCTTTTCTAGGATGATGCACACATCTTTTCTCTCTTTTCAGCCTAAGTTCTGCAGTTTTTCAGACAGCACTAGTATCTTGTGAATCTATCAAGGGAAGATGGCTTTTTCCCTGTGCCAATTGGGCCAATGGGCCCAACTATCATATTTGTGCTGATTCAATGACAACCCTTCTTGGCAGCAAGGGTTTATGGATGTACTCGGAGAACTCGCTTCTTCCTGAAAGTGACCTTGTATGCCTATTGTTGGAGAACTATGACCTTCTATGTCTAAAGTAGGATGAAACCCTGGGGTTGATCATTATTTATGTGGAGTGAGACCTTGTGCATCGAACAAAGGATAAAAGAAGGTGCAAAGTACGTATGCTTTCTACAACTTTTTGGCACAAGGAACACTACTCAAGTCATTTAACTTGAAACTGAGCTCTCCAATCACAAAATGGCAGATTTCTGTACTGTTGAGGAGTATATTGCTTGGTTCATGAACCTAAAGATTGACATCCTTACATCCCGTGGCCAAGGTAAAATGGGTTTTGAATATATTAATATTGTTCTTAATAATATTTACCTTGCTTTTAGAAATTTTACTATTGTTTGTTACAACATTTTGTTAGTTTTGTAGCTTGGGAGGTACTTCCACATGGGTTGTGCCTAGCATGTTGAAGTGACCCTTCATATTCCCTCTCTAGTCACTTAACCTTATAAAGTGAGTTTATAAAGTTAGAAAGTGTACGTTTTCTATTTAATTACTGAAAGTAACTTTATATAGTTTGAGTGGCTTAAGTGATTTTAGAAAGTGACTTTTCCTAAAAGTGACTTAACTTTTAAGTCATCTCAGTAAGAGATTAAGTCACAACTGTTGAACTTGAGATGGCAAGATTTAATCTTGGCCATTGAGATCAAGGGTTAGTGTTTTCAGTAATTAATGAGTTTATAAAAGGAAAAGGGGGAAGTGAAGACGTACACATATTGACTCATTAATGAGATTTTAATGAGAGAGGGAAAAGGAGAGCTGAAGAAAATTGTGAAGGAGAGGCTCGGTGAAAGGGAACAAATCCCGAGGCACCTTACTAGCATTTATTGTAGTTGAAAGAGGACTTCAATTCCAGGGACTTGGCAGTGGGCACACATTTCGAGGAGGAAGTACAACAGTAAAGAAGGCTGTACAGTACAGATTTGTTGTATGTCCATACAACATTGAATGGGCACAAAAATTGAGGCATGAAGAACAGATTTCGAGGTGCTAGTTTTGCCGTGTGAAGGCTGTACAATATTGTACATCTGGTAATTATAAATCTCCATAGAATTTGAGAAAAGGGGCTGCAAGCAGTACAGTTGTTTGGCACATTTTTCGAGGATGAAAAAGTGCACGAAGTTTGAGGCATATTTGTGAGATAAGTACAGGATATTTATTGCTGTAAATTTCTGCTGTAAAATTCACTATAATTTTCTGTGAGCTCATTAATAAGATTTCCCTCTTGTGACTGGTTTTCTTTCAGGGTTTTTCTAGAGACGTTGCCCAAAAATATTGTGTCAAATGGTGTGACTGTTTGCTGTTCATTTCCCTTGCGAATAATTTTCAAGCTTAGTTATTTGTATTTCCGCTCATAAATAGCTGTTGAATGTGCGAAAATTTAATACATTACCACTGAATATTTATTGGAGTCAGAAATCAGAGTTTAGCTAAGTGTTTAACAAAATGCCTACAAGGAGTTCTTAGCTTGTAGGTGGCTTTTTTTCAACATGGTATCAGAGCCAGGTTGGCAGATCAGTTGAGAAGTGTTGAAAAAAAAGCATAACCAACCTTTATACCTAGAGATTTGGTGGTTGAGAGGGAGCTGGTGTTTGACCTTGGGCAGATTTTGACACAAGGAATATTGCAGGGATTCCAATGCATTGTGTTAGGAAAAAGAGAAGTGTAGTTGGATCTAAGATTTGCACAGGTGACAACTTTGAGAGGGAGCTATAGGGTGCATAGACAGAGAGAAATGGATGAGAGATTCATTCATCAGATGTGCTAGGATCTTGAGAGGAGATCAACACAAGAGAATGAGAGATTCATTATCATCAAGAGTGAGTCTTTTGAAGAGAGTTGAGTTTGAAGGGGCTGAGTAAGGGCCAGATATGTTCCTGTGATAGGAGAGGGGCCAAGAAGGCAAAACCAAGATGGTCAGAGGAGTTGGAGATCCAAGTAAGAAACTTGGAGTGATGGTCAAGCAGAGACCTTAAGGGCCAAGAAGGTCTACGATCTGGAGTCAGAGGGAGTTAGGCTTCAGAGAGAGTGAACAAGCTCAGAGGAAGGCAACCTTCAGCCTTAGGGAAGTCATGGTTCAAGATGGCCATGCAAGGAAGACATGGTCTGGATAGCCATGCAGGATGCTCAGGAGTGAGAGGCTTCTAGGAGCATGGTTCTTAGCTTAGGTTCCATGTCAGGTAGTAGGACAGGCTTCTGTGTCTCAGGGGGAGCAACTATAGTGGATGTGATGAGCTTGGAAACAGATCCGGGTTATGAAAGTACCTTCCTCGCTAAGAGGGAGTGTTAGTTTTGTAGCTCGGGAGGTACTTCCACATGGGTTGTGCCTAGCATGTGGAAGCGACCCTTCATATTTCCTCCCTAGTCACTTAACCTTATAAAGTGAATTTATAAGGTTAGGAAGTCTAATTTTTCTATTTAATTACTAAAAGTAACTTTATAATGTTTGAGTGGCTTAAGTGATTTTAGAAAGTGGATTTTTCTCAAAAGTGACTTAAGTCATCTCAAGCAAGATTTAATCTTGGCCATTGGGATCAAGGGTTAGTGGTTTTAGTAATTAATGAGTTTATAAAAGGAGAAAGGGGAAGTGAAGAGTCACACACATTGACTCATTAATGAGATTTTAATGAGGAGAGAAGGAAAAGGAGAGCTGAAGAAAATTGTGAAGGAGTGGCTGGGTGAAAGGGCACAAATCCCAAGGCACCTAACCAACATTTATTGTAGTTGAAAGAGGGCTTGAATTCCAGGGACTTGGCACACATTTCGAGGAGCAAGTACAACAGTAAAGAAAGCTGTACAATATGGATTTGTTATAGGTTTGTACATCATTGAATGGGCACAAAAATTGAGGTGCGAGGCACAAATTTCAAGGAGTTGGTTTTGCTGTGTGAAGGCTGTACACTATTGTACAACTGGTACTTATAAATTTGCACAGATTTCGAGAAAAGGGGCTGCATGCAATATAGCTATTTGGCACATTTTTTAAGGATGAAATAGTGCATGAAGTTCGAGGCGAATTTGTGAGATAAGTATAGGGAATTTATTGTTGTAAATTTCTGCTGTAAAATTCACTGCAATTTTCTATGAGCTCATTAATAAGATTTCCCTCTTGTGTTTCTTTTCCCCTTCGGGGTTTTTCTAGGGGGCATTGTCCAAAAATATTGTGTCAAATGGTGTGACTATTTGCTGTTCATTTCTTCTGCAATTTATTTTCAGACTTAGTTATTTGTATTTTTGATCATAAAGTGCTGTTGAATGTGTGAGAATTTAATTCATTATTGCTGAATATTTATCAGAGTTAGAAATCAGAGTTTAGCTGAGTGTTTAATGAAATTCCTACAAGGGGTTATTAGCTTGTAGGTGGTATTTTTTTCAACACATTCCTCCTTTTTTCAAGGCACCTACTCCGCCTAATTAGCATACGCGTCTTCTAACCTTATCTAGTATCATGAACTGCCCCCGAGGGATTAAGCCCATTCTAAGGCTTCTACATCCCCACGCAAGCATGATTTTGCAGAGGGAAGTCCAAAATCCTCAAGGAAGAAGAGGAGAACATGCTCTTATTGCAATAGAGATGAACGTTCCTTCAAGATTTCAGAATTGTATTCTTTACATTGCTCAAGTAGTCGAAGGTGCCTTCTTGCCTCTTGTGTATGTTTTGTTGATTTCCTAGGGTACTTATTAGAGTCAGCCAAGATGAGATGAAGAATTCAAAGTATTCTCTTTGAATGGATCTCAAATGTTTAATAACATTTTCACTGATGACTCCCTTCTCTCCATTTGGTTGGATCAGGATTTGGTGGAGGCTGCTTTGGCTTGCTTGGACATTTTTGTAGTGATTCTAGGGTAGTGGTTAGTGAACGAGAAATTGACTATTGGTTGGTTGGGCTTGATGATCCGCTAGCTTGGATCCCTTCTCTATAGAATTGGGTCAAGCTCAGGGTGATTGTTTGATACATAGGGATTTTGTTTGGCATCAACTTTTAGTTTTTGATATACGAAATGGGTGTCTAAAATGGGTTTAGGCAAATCTTTTAAAACGGTATTATAAGGATCTTCCCTTTGCAAGAAAGTTTACAGTGGTGTCACAAATCCTTCAAACTTCCCACACTTACTACTTTTCTTGTTGGCTCCTGAGCAAGGCTTAGTGCAAGAAATTGGAACAAATCCTTAGGTTTTTTCTTTGGTCTAAGTATGGCAGCAAGAGAGGACTTTCTATGGTTCCTTGGGAGGTGTGCCTTATGCGCAATGAAGAAGGTGGCCTTGTTCTTATTGACGTTGTGACTCGAGGCCATATTTTGGTAGCAAAATGGATAGAAATATCTTCAAGATTTCAGTCCATGGCAGATCCTCCTATGATACTAGTTCTAGTCTTCCCAGCATTTACTGTTGATTTGCGGCGCTTTCAAATTATGTAATGTTATATCCTCCTAACACCTCTTTAAGTTGTTTGGGTTAGTCATTTCTCAGAGGATGTGGGAGGCCTGGAAGTTTGTTGTCCCTTTTGGTTAGGTGGAATTTCTTTGGGAACTATGTAGGATGGTACTTGGTATGGTGCCCTATTTGGAGTTGGTTACATCGGGGTCAATTTATTTTTGTGTTCCAGATTTCAGGCATGTTGGTTGAGCAATAAAGGAATATTGTTTTGGAGGATCCTTGGAATTTTGCGAGTAGGGACTTGCTGGATTTTTGAGAGTAGGGACTGGTTGGATTAGAAGGCTTTGTTATCCCTTGCCAAGTTGATTATCAAAGATATTATAGCATTGATCTGACTTGAAGAGCAATATTATAGAATATGGATATGCAAGGCCCTCCATGGCGGCATTAAGGTTGGAGATTCAGGAAGTAACTCCAACAGTATGACACCAAAAAGCTTTACTTTCTTCTGCATTGGAAGCACCCTTTATATTTTGTGTTGAATGTTAGATGGACTTCTTTTGATCTCAAGGATTAGTGGATTTGTTGGTTATGTAATGTTTGCTCGTTTGCCTCAGTTGAAAGCTTTGGGTTTTTGCTTGGCTAGTTGTTAAGGAGGGGCAACCATTTAATTCTTGTCTTGCTAAAACTCTGTTGATGGATGGTCTTTGCCTTTGTTACAATTTCCAAAGACATTGAAACAAACTGTATGGGAGTGGATATATGTTCAAGAGCAAGTCTAATTTTTTCTTTGGGGTTAATGTCGTTGACAAGCAATGTTGTTTGGTGACTCTTGGTCCATAGTTCTTTATCCCTTCAGGGGCATTTGGGTTTGTCTTTGTGTCACTACTTTATTTACCATTTAGAAGCTATGGTGCAATTATGTGTTTTCTAATTAGGTTAGTTCAATTCAATCTTTTTGTCATTCTTGGCGAGAAGAAGCATGCTTGCAATTGTTTTCCAAAGGCTATCTTCTAATTAAGGATGCCAAAAGGTTAGATGCATTAGTTCATTTAATTCAAGCTTTAGTAGCATTGAGGAAGAGGATATAAAGATCCACTATACATAGCCTTTTGCTTTTATTTTAAACTTTTTAAATATTCTTGTTAAATTTAGGTATGTTCTATGCTTAGAGCAATTTATTTCTATTTTCATAGTTAGCTTCATATCTTTTCTAGATTAGCAATCACATCAGCATTAAAGTAAACTGCAGATAGAACATAAACATAAATCACAGAAGAACAAGCCAAGACAAGAGGACACAAGGTGTGGCGCTAGCCAGGGACAAACCCCAATGTGGGGAAACCCTTGATCAATTCTTCTTTTATGTTCTTCAAAGTTCAGCAGAGAAAGAGAGAGATAGTACATTTACAATAGAAGTCAACATTTTGACTTTCGATATCTGCATGAGATTAGTTGAAGACATATTGCTTCAACTGATTCTCCAAGGTGACTGCTTCACCTATCGTAGTGTTGCATTTCGCCATGGTGCTGCACCTTGTCACAGAGCTGTTCCCATCATTGAGCTGCTCCCATTACCATACTGCAATTCATCATCATGCTGCATTATGTTGTACTTCATCTTCTCAGTGGTGTACTCAAACATCACTGAGCTCAACGTCATGGATCTGTATTTAATGTTGTACACATTGCTGATCTGCAATGCGTGCTATGCTACACACATCATCAGTTGCACCTGTCAACGTTGATGACTTCTAGCTGCATTAGCTGTCACTGCTTCATGACTTAGGGCATCAGCCTTCATCCTTTATCTTTCACTCGGTCAACAATAAAGGCCTTCAAAGGCTGTGATGCACCAAGGTGAGACTACACTACTGTCATGCTATCAAGGTCTGGCTTGTGCAACCCTTTGACGCTGGCTATGGCCTGTAGCCTAGCCTAGCAGCAAGATAGGCTTATGGTCTTCCACCAAACAACTTCCAATAACCATCAATGCAGCAGTGTAAGAACATGGCTTACTGTCATTACCTTCTAGCACCGAATTTGCATACCTATGCTGATCTGATTAGAACCTTTATGGCAGATTTCTTTTACGCACAGTCTCACCTTATGCTGCAGCTCCTTTGCCTTGCAAACAGTCCTTGATCCAAGCCTAGGAACAACCTCTATCTCTGTGCTGTTACCTTCAGCAATTCATGCTTGTTTTAGGCTTCTTCTTGCTCCATTAGGACTCATTTTGTTGTGGCTAAAGGTCTCTCCTTAGCTGTGAATTAGGGCTTGTTATATCTGCGGCCAGGTCTTCTTTAGCTGCGGCTAAGGGTCACTTCTAGACTGCGGTTTAGGATCCTCCTTATGACAATGGATTAGGGCCTTCTTGTTGATGCGGATAAGAGCCTCCTCTGTTGTGTATCAGGCCTCCCTTTACTACAGATTAGGCCTCTTCTTAACAACGAATCAGAGTCTCCTTTCGCTGCATCTAAGAGTCTCCTTGGACAACGGATTAGGGCATCACTTGTCAGTAGATTAGGGCATCGCGTTGACTGTGTATTGGAGCTCCTTTAGACAGAGGATAGGAGCCTTCCCTTGACTACGGCTAGGGTACATCTGAACTGCAGCTAGGGCATCATACACTTAGCCCAGCATACTCTTTAGTGTCTCTCCTTCACCAAAAACCCAAGACGTGGAGAGGAGATCACATAAAGAGCGTGTCTTACAATTCAAGTCCTCTTCTATTTATACTAAAACGTAGATGATGAATAGACATGTCTATTGGGCTTCTGAGCCTACATAAGTTGTTGGCCGACTTGACAAGCTATCTTATAACACAAATAAATTCATAACTCCATGAATACTTATCGGAATTGCATGATCTTTAGATCAATTCTACATCTCTCGATGAGAGGGATCCAAGAAAAATATCAGTTGCCATAAATAAGATGATCCACATGGAGTTTGGCCCTAGTTGCCAAATTTAACAATTCTCTTGGTGTTATAAGACTTGTC
>APFE031325136.1:15094-34357 GCA_000404065.3 Pinus taeda | reverse complement strand
CCCCCTTCAAAAGATTGAAAAAATTGCTAGGGAAACAACTAATAACAATTATCTGTTTGAAGAAAATGTTGCTTCTACTAACTCTGCACATCTTGCTATGCAATTTGCTCTCTGGTCAACTTACTCACAGTAACGGATTGCAAATTTTGGGGCTATTGGACATATGATGAACTACAAGCATTTTTTCCTCTAACTATAGTGATCAATGCAAAGGAGAAAAGGTAACTATCAATGATGACTCTACTCTCCCAGTTTTTGGGTACAAGTACAACGTTATTGTAATTAACAATGCTAAGTACGAAGATGTTCTTTGTGTTCTTGAGGTTGGACCGAATATGTTATCTATCTATGATACCATACACACTAGTAAAAAAGTTGGAATTTTGGTTGGACGAATGGGTTGTCAAACACATAAATGATAGGTTCAATGTAGTTGCTTAAGGATTTTGTGATGACTCTTGACATATGTACAAGGTATGGAAAAATTCCTAACCTCTAGCATCCAACAAGTTAATAACTTAATTGCAATGGTGGCCAGTGTAGATGATGATAGTAAGTTATGGCATTATTGTCTGGGTCACATGAATTAAGGATCCTAAGACATATGTGTTGCCCTTGCTTTACTGAGGGTCTTCCTTAAATCAAACCTTCTAATGGTGTTTGTGAGGGATACATGGTGAGTAAACATCATAGGGTGTCCTCCGCAAGACAAATCAAGGTGTGCTTCCAAGCTCCATGAACTAGTTCACAATGATATTTCTAGTCCCACAACCACTACTTCTCTTGGGGTGGCTAAGTACTACCTCACTTTTATTGATGACTATTGTATGGGTCTACACATTTAAATCCAAGGATGAGGTGTTTGACAAATTATGGGAATTCAAATCTCTTATTGAAGCTCAATGGGAATAGAAGATCAGGTGTCTTTGGACTAATGGGGGAGGCGAGTACATTGGTAATGCCTGTTGACAATTTCTTCACTCAGGCCATTTCTTGGTAAAAGAATGGTGTGATTAAGCATAAGAAAAGCCTAAAGGGCTATCATAATCACATACCTACTCATGTAGTTATTAGTATGATCCTTTATGAGGAGTTTCAGGTGCAGAAGCCCGTTATCTCACATTTCAGGATCTCTAGATTAATTGCTTGTCAACACTCGCCTCATAAAAGGTGTAATAGGTCACTTGTCCATTGTACTCCTTGTAGGACTTTGGTTGGCTACAATGATACTTCTTAGGGGTATCATGTCTAAGGCTCCACCTCACACTAGGTGATGGAGCGTTGTGATGCTATATTTAATGAGCCTTTTCGTCATGTTTTGCCAATATCTCTTATGTCACTTCTTTCTACTGATGATTCTTAACATGTATCCATGAAAAATGCCTCTTCTTCTCTTGTTGGGTCACTTGTTGACGACTCTTAGCTAGTTATAGTGCACCCTTTCACATCTCCTTTTGATGTTGGTCCACCCATATGTACTCCAAATTCATCCTATGTAGTTGTTGGACAATCTATGGGGACTAATAGGACTGCTTCCTCATCTTGCCCCTTCTCTCCTCTAAATGTTTCTTCTAATCTGCTGTATTTAAACAATTTACAATCTTCTATAATCCAAGATGATACTCTTCATGTGGATGCACAATTGTTTGATGACGACGACAATGATAATCCTTTGCTACATTGTTTCTATCTTTGCCTAAGTGGGTGTTTTCAGCTTAATGATGCCTCTCCATGTCTAGATTCGAGATGCTACTCTTATGTGGATGACAATTGTTTGATGAGGATGATGATGATGATCCTTCTATTACATTATGTCATCTTTTCCTAAGTGGGTTGTTGCCAATCTTATTGATGATGCCGATTTCCTTGCAAGTCTTTTAGCAGGTAATTGCAAGTTGTCTCCTTGGATTTTATTGTTGTTGATTGTTCTCCTCCTGACAAATACTAGTTTTCTCCATCAAAGATTCATTGAGAATGATCAATTCTAATGAATATTGTGAAGGTTTTCTTGGGGAACAATATGGTTTTTGATGACCCTAGATCAATATCAAGGGGATATTGATCTACCATGATGATCTATGGATGCCTATTGTGCATGTAATGTGTTCTCTATGGCCCCTTGTTCAACATAAGGGAGGGTGTTGAGATTATGGGTAATCTTCACACGAGGCCATGTTCTGACCTTCTATTTTGATGTATTTATGGCTTTCTTAAGGGTAGATATGGGTAACTAATGCTCTTTATTGTAATTAATTATTTTTGGCTAAGGTTTCCCTAGTTGCCCTCTTGGGGCTAGAGCCCAAACCCTAAAGGTGTAGTAAATAAAGCACACTTATCGTTTGTGGTTGTTAATTTTAGATAACAATGGTATGTTCTATGCTTTCGGTCAATTTACTTCAATTTTTCTTATTAGCCCAATATCAATTTCTAGATTAGCAATCACATTAACATTGATAGGAAATGCAGATAGAACATGAATAATAAGTAGAAGACGAGGACACAATTTGGCAGATGCCAAGGAAAAACCCCAATGTGGGGAAAATCCTTTGATCATATCTTCTTATTATTCTTCAAAAGTTCAGCAGAGAGAGATAGAGAGTACATCATACAAAATTTACTTGCCCAATCCCTATAAAACAATCCAGTCAAACAGCAGTCAACATGATGCCCTAACCAGAAAGTCAATGCTCGTCAATCCAGCCCAAAAGTCTCTTCCAAATTAGCTCGGTCAAACCTATTCACCTTAACCTCCAAAGACAATCCAAATCAAACCAAAATAATCTTGAAGAATCCAGTCAAACTTGGTCAACGCATAGTGAACTTTGCGGTCAAAGGGCCTTCGGTCAACGTAGGTCAAATTGCTCCAAATTTCACAGTTTTTGTGCCCGGATATGCAACCTCAAGTGATTGGATTTTCTGCCTAAAAATTGCAGTCAAAGAAAGTGTTTCGACCAATGTTGCAGTAATCATTATCAGGATAATATCGACGAGGGAAAAAATCAGAAAAATAGTAAAAATAGGAATAATGAGGAAAAAATCGTAAAATAACAAAAATAAATATATATATATATATATATATATATATATATTTATTTTATTTATTTATTTATTATTTTTATTTTTAAAATTTAATCAAATTTAATTTAATTATTTTATTTATTTATTTATTAATTTTATCAGATTTTTTAATATCTAAAGCATCTACAACTTAAAATAAATACATTGACACATAAATATGATAAAATAACTAATATATAAGATGTGTAATAACATTTCTAGTGCTACATCACACATAACAATGAATCATGTCCTGAATAGTTAGTCCTCACTGTGGACCCTTCTCTTCTCCATCTCTTTTGAGACACATGTATTATGTTACTTTCATTGATGATTATTTTCGGAAAACTTGGATTTATTTTATGAAAAAGAAAGATGAGGTCTTAACCAAGTTTATGGAGTTCAAGGCCTAGGTAGAAAACTAGACCAAGAAGAAGATCAAGGCAGTGAGGAGTGATAATGAGAAGTTGTATATTTTGCTTGGCGGTACTTGTTGATGGTCAATGCAGGTACATAATGAAGGAAGCAAAATGAGAAGGATGACTAATCAAAGCTGATCTCATGTCATAAAGGGCATGATGAATGGAGGGATCTGTAAAGACTTGAGGAAATTGATGCTATCAAAGTTTATTGAAGAAAAAATGGTAACTTGGTAATCAAGTTGGATCCCTGGGCACTCTGATGCATAAAGGTAGACTCATATGGAAATGGACCATGAGGATGTTCAAGAAGATTGTCATGGTGAGGTAAGTTTGATGTTAATATATATTATTGGTTATCTAGTTGACATATTGTTTTTATACCTGGAAATATGTCGCAAGGGTACATGATGACAATTGAGACAAGTTCAACTGTGTGGATATTGAGGAAAAGCTCAACTTCTGGTACTTGACATCCATGAAGATCAAGATGTGCTCATCTTGGATTGAAAGGTAGCAGCATGAGAAGATAACTTGAAGGTCTAGAAGGAAGATCATTTTCGTGAGGAAGCCATAAAGTTTGGAAGGTTCAATAGAATGCCTTCATTGATAAAGTCGAAATGAAAGTGATGTGTAAGATGGATGACCTGGAACCTGTCATGAGAAGATAGCTCTGTGAAAGGAAGCATGTTCAATATAGTGAGGTGCAGAGGAAAGAGGGAGCCATGCAAGCTTTAAAGAACTGATCATTGGTGCTTTTATGAAAGACAAGGAAGAGAACTTGTA
Source organism: Pinus taeda (assembly GCA_000404065.3). Taxonomy (NCBI): domain Eukaryota; kingdom Viridiplantae; phylum Streptophyta; class Pinopsida; order Pinales; family Pinaceae; genus Pinus; species Pinus taeda. The sequence goes on along the minus strand of APFE031325136.1, from coordinate 30,095 downwards.
GCTGTGAAGTCGAGAATCTCCTCTAGGTTTTAGAGGGAGAAAAAGGAGTCTCCTTGAATAGGAGTAGGATCTATTCTCTGATTAAAAGGAGAATAGGGATGTCCTCCCTGATTGAGAGGGAGTATGGTTGGACACTGGTTCTACCTTTGTCATGTACTAGAATAGGACTAACAACCGTAAGTCTAGTGCATGCATCATAGATAGGGAGAATGATGACTTGTTTGGTTCTCCTTTTGTCAGGTACTATGATGGATTAGGACATATGTCCTAAGTCAAGTAGATGGACATGGATAAAGAGAATGTTGGATTGGATAAACATCTTGGACAAACATTCTTAGAGTCATGTAATGTGATGGATTAGGATGAAGATCCTAAGTCACATGGACTTGGATAAGAATGGTCTGTTGGTAGGATTACTTCGGGTATCCTAGGTGGAGTATTTACCATGATGAGGCAATATGGTGTCCAATGGAATGCCTCCCAACATTGTGGTTTGATTTTGTGAGAGATAGAGTGTACTTGTCGAGGCCTTGGGTAATGTGACAATGTTGGCTATGATGAGTGATGCTTATCAATCTGGATCCTTCTTATGTGAATATTTCAACTTGAGATAGACCATTGAGTCATTATGAAGACCTCCCTTGTTAAGAGGGATTGTTGGAAAACGTAACTAGTGTTGGTCTTCAAAACGAAAGGAAAAAGTTATTATTTAATTTATTCTTATCTCTTTTTGATTTAGCATGTTCTTCATGCTTTTTGAGTCAATAAGAGTAAGGAATTTGCAAAAAGACTCGTGTCAAATTTTGTCATCTGTAAAAGAAACGAAAGGAATTTCATTTTTTGTAAAATTGCTAGTCATTCCTCCAAGTCATCCGTCCCTCTGATATGTCAGACTGTGTGGTTATTGACTTCCTCCTGGATGTATATATAAAGGATACTACTCAACCTCATGAAGAATAAGAAAGCAAGTATGCAAGAAAGATAAAATTTTGTAATCCAACAGGAGAAAGAAAACTGAAGATAGAAGAAATCTACAACACTTGAAGAAACCGAAGTTTGTGACTAAGCCGAATTCTAGTCTGTAGCTATCTATCTGCAACAAAAGCCAAATATTTGTGATAACAAATCAATGATTTGTTGTAGTAGTAGAAGGTCAGTAATAGAAGGCTAAGAGTTTGTAATTAAAAATGAAGTCCTATAGCGGAAGATCTAAAGTCTGTAATTGAAAGCGAAGTCTTGTAATTGGAAAGCAAAGTCTTGTGGTGAGATTCAAAGATCTAAATTTGTAATTGGGAAGCAAAGTCTACAATAGGACATAAATTTGAAAGCTGGTTTTGACTCTAATTGGGCCAAGATTCAACTTTTAACTTTGATTTAGAGAGGAGGGTTGACTTGGAGGAAGTCATTGGTTTTGGGTTAGATATCTCATTTTGAATAAATTCAATAAGAAGAGAATCATTGGATTTTCATTTCCCCCTTTGAGGGGTTTTGCCTTGGCTTGAAAGCCTAAATCTATATGTCTCTTACTTTTTTGTGATCTTGGAAGAATAGTTTGTGTAATTGCTTGATGAAGAAGAATCTATAAATAACTAAAAAAGAGAAGATTGAATATCACAAGTAATTACCAAGTAAGAAAATGTAATTGCAATTGATTTTCTAACACATTCATTGTGATTAGTCAGACCATGCCCCATCCCTTGAAAGCTTCATCTTGGTAATGTCGTCCCCGAATAGATTGAAGGATCTTGGGAGGCTTCTCATGAGGACTCATGGTTTTATCAGAGCCTTGCTTTCTGTAGGGGTGATCACCATTGTCTGGCATTGTAGCTCACGTCTGCACCTATGCCATTCCACATGGTTAGTGTCTATAGAGTCTGTAGGTGACCTTGGCCTTGGTGCAATATTACTCATGATAACTCTCACAACATAGTAGTCTCTTGTGACAACATTCACCCTTCCCAATGCAAAATGGTCTAGATGGTTAACCTAGGCGCAAATTGTAGAGCAGGACTAGAGGATGCCATGTTGTGTGGAAGTTTTCCAATTAGCTTCTAGTGAAATGTTATGACTTGGTCAAACTTGGTCAACAATACAAGGATTATTCCAGTTGGATTTTCAGGCGGAGTGTTGGGCAGTTTCTTTCATGCATTACTTGAAAAGTGATCAGTGCAATGACGAAGAAAAGCTATGTGACAAAATTCTGAGATCATGCAAGATGTTGGAGATTATTCATAAACCAAGCTTTTGGAACTTTGTATTAGTTTCTACAAGTGAAAAATGTCAAATTTTCCCTCTTGTGTGGGAGCGTTTTTTAAGCACTTGGAGTGTTGAGGTAGAGATATCTGCCTTTTTCTGGACGAGAGTCCGCTCCCAAAAAACACTCTTAGAAGGTGTTTAGGAAGTGTGCTCCTTGGGCTGCTTTTTGAATGCTCCCTTTGGGAACACGCTTTGGGGGTGAAGTGTTGGATTGAGCTTTGCATTTGTCATCTTGGTAATTGATGGTTATATTGAATTCTTAGCTGACATTCTACTTTATCATACTTTTTCTATCTTTTTATTTAAAACATTACCACTAGTTGTTTCAAGATGTTTGAGAGTGGTTCCAACTTCCTGCCTCTTTGGACTTCATATGGAGAAACTAGAATTTCATATCCCATTCAAAGTTCAATAGACTTAACAGATTAAAGTTTTAAAAGACTTAATACTACAATATATAAGAAAAGTTATGTACATTATGGAAGTCTTTCATATGTTATGAATCTAAGTTGCATGAAATGTGGAAATGTCTTAAGTTTTCGAAATTGGGACAACTGGAAACATGACCCCCTAAAAATGGAAAAATCAAGCAAAACACACACGTGTGTGTGTGTGTGAGAAAGAAAGAGAATTACTGACTACATATCATTAATCATAGCAATCCTCATCCTCATCAACAAAAATAGAACAAGATGCCTGTTCAACAGAAGAGGCAGCTCTACTAGTACTTCCACTTGCATCACCACTAATATCAAGAATAGCAAGAAAGAGCTCTAAGTTTGAACATCCTACTTCCACATCCCAATCTTTATGAGATCTTCACCCCTGCGAGACACAGGCGTAGGTTTGAATGCACATATACAAGATCCTCAACGTTCCATGGTCCCAACTTGTTGCGCTTCATAGAGTGAATGAAACTATAGTTGCTCCAACTATGTTTTGCTGATAAAGAGCTTGCCACTTGTGATAGAATATGAGTGGCAAGGCTTTGCAAATAAACACCATTTTCCCCATGTCAAGTCCACAACTTAACTAGTTTCATGGTCCTCTCATTGAAATTTGATATGTCTGTAAAATCCTCTAATCTACCAGCAAAACAAGCAAATTCCTACCTTGAACTAGTGTAAAAAATGCTGGAAACAACCTCTAAAAGGCTTTCTTCACTCCGTTGGCCACCTCCTTTCCCTTATGTGGAGCCCTCCTCTTCTCATTGCTTTGAGCAATGAAATCTTCATCATAAAATTTTGGATTTAGATTATGTACCAAAGCGTGTGATCTTTGAATTTTCTTGTCACCCTCCATCTTCCTGTTACCCTCCTCACCATACTTCCCTTCTTTGAATCTGCTTGTCTCCACTCAGCCCAAGTTGCATCCACCACCATACTCATTAGTGTAGTTTTGACTTCAACAAGGTTGGCAACATGATGAAGTTTGAGGCATACCTTGTCTCAACAACTTTGAGCAACTCCAGTTTGGATTATTCTCGATATATTCCTTGAGATTAGTGGTGGTTGGTGATGAATGTTATAATCTCTGTAGCTTGCTTGCGACCTCCTTAATCCTTTCTGTTTTTGTCTCAATCTTCTACAATTAAGTTTAGAGTATGGACAATGCAAGGAGTCCGAAATATATGATTGTGTCTACTTTCAACAACTAAGCCTGTAGCTCTGCAAACAGGTGTATTATCTATATGATAACTTGCACCACATTTTTTGGCCCTACTTGTTCAATAGCAACAATTAAAATTTCAGCAATGAACGTACTATCCTTTACCTCACCTAAACAATCATCTGCTTTATGAACATGGCTCTTTTAGGTGATGATGCAACGACATTAGTCAATGGCCTACGTTTTGTATCAGTCTAGCCATATGAGATAATGGAAACCCATTTGCTGCCTCGTAAGCTACGAATTGGTCTTAAAACATCATCAAGAAAGTTGCCTTCCTTTCTTGAGCAAATTGTTTTGATTTTTTTCATATTTTGGTCCCTTGAAACCTTGAGGGGTTGTGTTAATTGGTCTCTCCAAATCCTGCCAATATGGGGACTGAACTACATTAAGGGGGATGCCACAAGCAAAGATGGCCCTTGCCACTCTTGACTTAACTTTTTCTTTCACTTGATTGTGAAGCATTTTCAACAATCTACTCTATTTAGCTGGATTTGATGGCTTGGAGATCTCTTCTTCTAATGCTAGCACCTTCCTCATTCTTGCTTCCTGAACACTCCTTGGCTCATTGCTAGCACCCAAGCGAGGATTTTTAGTGCTACCCATACCAATTTTGCTTCTTTGATCCTTCAGCCTTTGGGCATCATCTTTCTCTCTTTTGAATATAGTCCTCACCTCCAGATTTCTGGTATGTGCCCAAACATCAAGACCATTTATTTCTTCATGCCAAAGGTGAGCCTTCACTTTTGTAGAAGAGCCCTTGAATGTCATATCAATATTGCATAAATTACACCTCCATTCCCATGTACCCCCAGCATCAATTTGCTTGGCTTTGGTAACATACTTCCAAATAGGATAGTATTCTTGCTGCGTTGTTGCTTGAGTAGATCTGGGGGTGCTAGAAACACCACTTTGAGAAAGCCATGAATACTGCAAAAGCAGAAGATAAGTCACTCACCAAAACAAATTTTGGCCACATCCTTCTTCTTGCTGCCCACACCCTTTTTCTTCGTGGAAATGTGCCAAAGCTTGCTCCCAATGCTCCAAAACACAACTAAAATGCTTTCTGTTGCTGTAGGAAGCTCCTCTTGCTGAAGAATGTGTGAGAAATGAGTTATTGAAGTGCTTTTTATAGAAAGGGTTTCTAGAAAATTCTACTTCTATTTTTTCTAGAGAATTTTAATTTTGATTTTTTTATTTTAAAATGAAATTAGCTTAGAAGTGAAATAAAGTTGATGAAAAATGTTAAATTAAGCGTTTTTGGGCCATAGAAGGGACCTACGCCCTGCTTGGCCACTTGAGTGGGCGGGAACTAGTGAGTTAACTTGCCAAAATGCCATGGAGTTTGGCCAAAACGGCTCTGAAACACCGCCAGCCATACCATACGGTGTTTCCAAATCGTGAAACGCAGTAAGGTACGACCAGCGGCATTTCGGGGCTGTTCCGGCATTTCAGAGCATTTTAGGCACTTGTATGCTACCCAGGGAGGCATTTCCTGCAATGTAGTTTTGAATATGTGTAAGGCTCCCAAGACTTGAAATAAGCAGTGGAGTTTGCCACTAATCCCAGAGTTTGTGCATAGAAATATAAATGCCTCTTTTCCTATACTTGAAGCGACCATGATGGGCGCATAGGGTGATGAGTACTGATGCAGTGTTCAGCTTCTGTAGGAAGCTGATGAGACCATATTCATATGGGAAAGTCAAGCAATGTGACATATGGAGTCCTTATGCTTGAGTCTGCAGAATATTGTTGCTCGGATGCCTCCACTAGTGAAGGTATTTCAATAGAAAATATATGTGCACTATGGAAGTCCTTTGATAGGAACGTGAATAAGGAGACTCTGAAGATTTGAAATAAGCAGTGGAGGGTGCTGCTAATCCTATAGTCTGTGCATACCTTGAACCCCCATATACTGGAGCACACAAATACTGGAAAGTAGAACCAAAAAAACTGTGGATATTAACCAAGAGTATGAAAAAGTATTTCTTAAAAGTTTTGGTGTGGAAAAATACGAGAAGGTAGGCCAATGCAGGCCACAAATAAACATAGGAAAATTAGGAAATACAATCTAGAATTGATCTTATATTCACTTTTAGATTTAATTTTAGATTTAAATGTTCCTTAACTCAGGTATAAAAACAAAATGGATTATATACATGTCATAGATCCGAATAATAACTTGATGTGCATTATCTGATATTTATAAATCCTGTATCAGCATTCTATCCTATTCTCTTACAAAAATGTCTGGCCGTGGCATTCTTTTAAGGAAACCAACTCTGTGCAAAGGTACATTGACAGGACTAAGTGAGATGTATTAACATAGATAATGTCAATGGTACTATATTGTGCATGGATGTGATTGACACTCTTAAGGGGACTATTGTCCTTATGCAGTCCATCTGTATAAGGGCACTACAAAAGTACTCTAGAGATAACCTCGATGTGGCAAAAACATTGAAGGGTTTTGGCTGCAATGCAAAATTTCTTCTGAAGCGTTGAATTATGCACTTACAACCTTGTTTACATGTTGATCTGCAGTGAAAAAGCTAAGAAAGACCTCCTGAACAAAACTCATAAGAAATTAGTTGGACTGATACCAACTTGCTCAACAAAATAAAAGGCTTAATATTGTTTTAACTTAAATGTATTAATTTTAGAAGTATGAATATTCAAAAGTTGAGTTTAGCTTTTTTCAATACCTTGTGGTCAAGAAAAATTTGAGTTTACCATTTTTTGGTACCCTCATGGTTGATGGTTTGTCTGATTCCCCCAATTTTGTGTAGTTTTTAATGTTCCAGTATATGGGGGTTCTAGGTATGCTGGTATTTGTGTATCTTTTTGAAAAGCTTGTGTAGCTTATGACTGGGCTATGAATTAAGTTGATGAACAAATCATTCTTTGGGTGTTTCTGTGAAGGCTTTTCTCAGTGTAACAAAGTGCATTTGGATTTGCCATGACTGCCATGTGCATGGCATTATCTTTATTTGATGTCACTTGTTCCCATTTACTAAAGTCGAAAACCCTTACTAAATGCCTGGTGGCAAGTTGTGCAAAAAACCAACGCCCATCCTTTTTTCACAGATGCCTCTACATAAGGATCACTGTAACTGGATTGGAGAAGTGCTTCCAGTGATGTTTTACCAGTAACATGCATGCGATGGATGAGCATCATATTAGTGTGAAATTATTTAGACTGTGCTTGACATCTGAATAGTCTATTTTGCTGGTTAACTATTGTTATTTTTTTGCAGGTTTTATGTAGCAGAGGTTCTTCTAGCTTTGGAATACCTACATATGCTGGGAGTCGTGTACAGAGACCTCAAGCCTGAAAATGTTCTTGTAAGGGAGGATGGGCATATCATGCTTTCAGATTTTGATCTCTCTCTTAGATGTGTTGTTAGTCCAACTTTGGTTAAATCAACATCTGTTGATGTTGACATGTCAAAGAAACTTCCAGCATACTGTGTCCAACCTGCTTGTATTGAACCCTCATGTGTCCAACCAGTATGTGTTCAGCCTTCTTGTGTACAACCAACTTGTTTTGTACCTCGTTTCTTCCCGAACAAATCAAAGAAAGAACGGAAACCAAAAAATGAAGTTGGTAATCAAGTGACCCCTCTTCCAGAGCTTATTGCAGAGCCTACTAGTGCCCGTTCCATGTCATTTGTGGGAACCCATGAGTATCTAGCTCCTGAGATTATTAAAGGAGAGGGTCATGGAAGTGCAGTGGATTGGTGGACATTTGGAATATTTCTATATGAACTTCTGTTTGGAAAGACACCCTTTAAGGGTTCAGGCAATCGTGCTACACTGTTCAATGTAGTAGGACAACCTCTCAGATTTCCAGAATCACCCACAGTAAGTTTTGCAGCAAGGGATTTGATTAGGGGTTTACTTGTGAAAGAGCCACAACATCGATTAGCATACAAGCGTGGTGCCACTGAAATCAAACAACACCCTTTCTTTGAGGGTGTGAACTGGGCCCTTATACGGTGTGCTACTCCCCCTGAAATTCCAAAGCCTATTGACATTGATTTGTTGGGAAAGAGAGTACCAGTGGCTTCATCAAGTGAAAAGAAAATTGCTGATGTTGAATCAAAATCTGGTGGTAATTATTTGGATTTTGATTTCTTTTAAGTATGATGAAAATATCCAATGCTTATGTCATCGAATATGTTGAAACAGTCAACTTTTTAATCCATGTAATTGCTTCCTTTTCTGAGGAATTGCATAATTCTTCGCTGGGAAGGTCTGCAGAATGCAATTGACCTGTATTTTGAGAAGCAGGCACTTCAAGTTGATTCTTTTCATTCAGACGATGAAAATTGGCATGTTTGAAATTGTACTATAGTGTTTTTATGGGAATAAGGATTGCTTCAAGTCATACTTTTCAGTAGCAGCAGGTTCTTTCTTTCAGATCGACATGGACAGAGAAATGTTGTTAAAACATATTCATTTTCTTGAGATTATATGCTAAGTCAATTCTTGCATTAGGTAGAATCAATGATTTGAAATATACACTAGAAGTTGTAACAAGGAAATGTGTCTAGAAGCTTATTTTACACAAGTAACTGAGTTATTTGAGGATCTTGGTAATTTGGAAGAGATTTCCAGGATGAACTTTCTCAATGTAACTAATTTGAATTCACTATTATATATCTTTTATAAATATTTTTAGGTTCTACTACTGTATGATGCATGTCTACGCTACTTATTTCAGGAAGGGGTGATATAGAGAAACCATCTCAACTATCTACTAGAATTCTGATTATCTTGGATATGCTATACTGTGTTCTTTCTCAGGTATTATCTTGGTATTTGTATTCTGGTTCTCGTTTGACATTACTGACTAATGTGCTAACATGTTCTGTAGTTCATTTATTTGCCTTTTATTCGATTTCAGTTTTTATGTGTTTTTAGTAAATTCTATTTCGGATTGTTTTCTTCATCAGTAGTACAATCAGTATATATATTAATAGTGTACTCTTGATAAGTGGCCCAGCAAAGCAACGCGATTGATATGATTGCTCAAATTTCATTTTATTTAATGGTAGCATCATAGGGATCTATATGGGTGGTTTTAATTTTTTCTGGAACAATGTAGTCCTTCACTTGACTGTATATTAGGTGTTCCAGGTGAGGATGCTGGTGCCTTTCTAACCCCCTGCGGATTTCCCCTCTCTTCACTGGTTTTCCAAATGGCTGCTGGTAGTAACTGCTAGTGGAAATATTGGCTGGTAACCCCGAGGACTCATTGAGATTTGATCCCAAGACCTGTGTGAATTTTCTCACAAGAGCATCTACCAATTGAGCCAACCCTTGGGGGCTGCTATATGGTTGTTTTTATTATTCATACTTTTCAGAGGGACACTTAAAGTTATTTCAAGAATTTAAGCTATTAGGAGTTCATCCACCAATCGCTTAAATTCTCAAAATAGAGTCATTTGATTAGATTGCACTGACCTCTAGGGAATTTTACCTTTTCTACATACTCCATGACTGACCTCTAGGGAATTTTACCTTTGCTACTTGCTTCATGACTGATGTGGATTTGCTACTATTAATGGTATTGGGGGAACAGCAGCCTAACATTAATGGTTCATTGTTGAAAGCCACAATGTTGATATGTCAGTGTCTGACTAGTAATGTGATCTATACCCATGTTATGCTATTTTTTTTGATCTTTGCACTTTGCTGCCAGGCTGAAACCTCGTCATGTATGTTTGGGTTCCTAATTTCATACCATAAAATGGTTACAGTTCATATGGGTCAATGTGTTGTTGATCTGGGATCTTTTACTTCATTGATGTAATCAGAATTGCATGTAAAAAGAGCATGAAAACCACATGTGGGTACACTTCAAAGAAGAGGAAAATCAAAGGCAAACATAAAGACGAGAAGCACACAACTTGATAATGGAGTTCGTCCAATGTGGACTATGTCTCGGGGGCCTGCTCAAAGTGGGGAGGCCTCTTGCATTAATCTCAGTGAAAATCAAAATGCATACATGGCAAAATTACACCTTATACCTCCAATTCTGGGGATGGCCTAAAAATGCACTTCTAGGATGAAGAAACAGACTGCATGGTTGAATTCCTGGCGAAAAATCGTGAAATTTGACTATAAGCTTAGCCAAATTATGTCACTGTGACCTTTGGGGCTTTGGGGAATCCAAAGATTCCCTAAAAGATTCCTTATAAGAATATTTTAAGAGTATTTCGGGAATATGCCACAAAATATTTTGCTGCCTCGTACTGTGTGTTGTAGGGTTCTTTTGGATCTGGAACTGCGCGTGCCAGTTTCCAACTTTCCTGGTTCTGCTCGTCTGCCCGGCCACCCCACAACGCTATATGAATGAAGGTTTATATATAGTATTTCCCGACGGAGTTTACAATGGGCAAGTTGCCTTGTTGGTTATTGGCCCCGTGTTAAAACGTTGTTATGCTGAGGGTCACGGACTCTCCACTGTATATGTTATGTTTTATAATATAGACAAACCCTGACAGGTTTGTTCGTATGCTGACTGTCGATATTTGGTGTGGCAACAATTTACCGCTGTTAAACCGTTGCCGCCCACTACCAAAATAACCAACCTCCACCGTTACGACACTTGTCAGCTAGTTCGACTGCTAGATTTGCCGGAAACCACCAAATAAAACTGTGCCAGTTACCTGCCAAATTGCCCGCTAAAGTTGGCCTAATTCAGGGTTGACTGGCCAATCACGGGTGCCACGTGGTGCCCTGTGATTAGGCCTTATCTGACCAATCCGAGCCTGCCATGTGTCGGCTCTGGATTGGCCAGGAATATCCGCGGATTTTGCCACGTCCTCATCCGTACGGTTGATGCCAACATCTGTACTGTTGACATTCGCTGCCACGTGGTAGTCTATGGTCCTACCTACAAATTTTTTTGCTGTTTGTCAAAAACTTCATTGGGTCATAAATTTCGCATATGGTGTCGGATTGAGGTGCTGTTCACGCTGTTGCATTCAGAACGACGACATCTTCGATTTGAGATAGGTTTCGTTGAGTTTCGAGGAGTTCGAAAATTTGGCCTTTTATGATCCTCTTGGATCGGGAATGGAAGAATATATGAAGCCTTTAGTTGGCTTGGATTGTAACAAGCACAAAATAATATGTGAAAACACATATTGATATTAATAGATAGACATATTAGCACACCCCACCCATAATAAAGACATCCCTCCCCCTATAACTGCTGGCTTGATCCATTATTGGAGAAAGGGATAATTAGAGTTGCATGTTACAAATATTGAAGATTACCCAACTTGTGCATCGGATAAGTCCTTGAAGTTGCATGCTATAACATTGAACGGTATCCAGAGTTACGCCAGTGTAGTTTTAAAAAGGTAAATGATTTTTTTGGTATTGGATCTATGCATGCATAATAAACCCCATATATGCATATTACAGGCTCAACAGGGACTCTATATAAATTAATGTAAGCTATCCCATGTCTTCTATCTAATCAAGCCCTATTCAGATGGATCCATGTCGAATGGACTTATTTTCATTCTAACAAGTATGCTGTGATCTTTTTTGATGGGTGCTTCCTTAGAACATGAGCACATGCATGCGGACTTGTGAAAGCAAGCCTTGGGCTAAGCTGCCACAACTTGGGGTACCTATTCTGCTAAATTCATCCAGGACTTGCACCTGGGCCCAACTGCTGTTGCAAATTCTGGTGTCCAACAAATATGAGCAGATACACAAGTGTGCCCTAGGTGACTCTTGAACCCTGGTGGGAGATTTAACAATGCCCTGATTTTACCAATCTGTTAAACTACCATTGACAATTGCTGTAAACATTTTTCTCTGGCCAGAGCAAGGGAACTTAGAAACTATAGTTACCTACATCCACCTTTAAAGCAAACACATCTCTTTACAGTGAATGTCTTATAAGTACTTCAATTTTTTTCATGCATAAAATTGCAATGATGGGGAGTGTTAGAAAACATAACCATGCCGGCAATAGCGATAACCATGTTATAGAGCCACATATTACCACGATCATGTCTTTTAGGTAGACTAGATAATATGAATGGGTTAAAAGTCTCCATCATACACTGGTTGACTTTGATGTTGAAGAATTTAAAGAAGGATTTCCTTCTCCCATAGGCGTGAAAGAACTAGATAAACTGGTATCTTAATAATGGCCAATTACAACACCTTTCTCAACTTATAGTGAAGTCATATTGGTGCACACATTTGGCAAGTCAGGGATCTTTGCTTTTTATAGTCTAGTGTCTCGTTCATCAGGATGGAAAAATATAGGAGGATTGTTAAATGGGAGAGCACAATTTTTTAACCAATGTGTCTTATATTTCCTATTAAGTACTCCTCACCATAGCTTGCCTTAATTTACAGAGAAAGAGGAGGTTTGTGAAACAGGGAGATGGTGCTCTTTTCAACCAGGGCCTCTTTTAAGCGTTTCCACTGATTACTCCCTACGATAACTTACTTTTATTTGGTCATGTTATTTTAAATGAGCGTGATACAATTAATAGGAACTACTCTCTCAAGACAATAAACCCCCTCCATCTGCCTTCAAGAACATGGAGAGAGATCACCTGACTGTATCCTCTAAGTGGGCTTATGTCTAACATTATTAATTGTGTGAGATTCCATCTTAGTCTTTACAACCAGAATAACATTGCCAACATTGTGGCTGTAGGGAAATTTGGGAAATGATCAATCCAATTTTGCATCTAACTAATTTAAATTGATCAATATGGTAATTGACTTGTAAGATTGGAAGGACACAAATCTCTTATGATGAGGTGACTTTACTTATTGGCAAACTTTTGTTCTTTAAATCTAACCAAAATTTCAAAAATTGAAAACCATCTTTCCAAGGGACAAGATGTAGGTTATTCAGCTGCTCTATCACTGTAACAAGGTTGATTGGGTGACCATCATAGGGGGTTATAGTAATTGTTTGAACTCCAACTTTAAGTTTTCCATTCTTCAAAGCTAGACAACTCCTCATTTCAAGGTAGATAGAAATTGAAGGTCTCTTGTTTCAAGGTGCCCTTAAGAAAGCTATGTATGACTATACGTAGAGTGGACACATGAATCTTCTGCTTGTGCATAGGTGTAGTTGGTAGTAGAGTTCGCAAGTGCCCTGGTAGAGATTGGATGGAAGAGTTATATGAGGAAGTGACACAGATTGAAGGTTCAAGAGGTGGCCCACTTTTGGCCTTAAGAATAATCACGGGCAACTAGTAACAACGCGTACATTGTCATGATCTTCAAATTTGTGCGTACAAAAGTTCATGCAATTGGTTTGAGCTATGCAAAATGTAGCATGGTAATTTTGGATAGCCTTGATTGCAAGGCTCCAATATCAAGGTGATTTTCCATGCTTTGAGATAGGTAACTAATATGAAAGATCCATTTAAAATTTACAATGGCTATTTTGAGTATATTTCATATATCAACTACTTGTGTGCAACTTAAATTTTTTATTCTTAGGCATTATAGTGTTGGTGCAGTAAATACTCATTATGATTATTTGTTATAATCTTGAATCAATGGACATTAAGTGTTTTGATGAAATACCTCAATGGTCTATCATTATTGTGGTGGTTAGAAAGTGGCTTTGTAGTCGCTGTTAATATGCTGGTTAGAAAGTGGCTTAATGTTTCATTGTTAATATAGTGGTTGAAAATGGCTTAGTGTTTGTAATTAATTTGGTAGCTATCTTAAACCTAGTCACTATATGAAGGGATATTGTTTCCCATTGTAAAAAGCACAATAGAATCATGTAATGAAAACAATGGTTTATAATGGAGTTTTTCTTGTGAAGATTTTCTCCACTATACATTTATTGCTGTTCTTGGAGTTGAGATTTTTAAGAGCAATGATACAAAATATAAGCATCTTTCCATACAATGTTCTTAGTCAACAAACCTTTGAACAAATATTATGAAATTCAACAAGAATTTGGTACTTCTTAACATGTTCATGTTCTTTGGGTATTTCTTTTGCATTGGGAACCTTAGCATCTATTTTTATATCCCTTTAGGTATAAACCATGGAATACAACCACAACTAAATTTGATGTTACTTTTGATGTGAAATCAATAATTACAAATATTGATTTTATGTTAAAACATGAGTTGGCTGAATGTCTTTGAGGTGTCGATTATACTTAGTTGAACATTCATGTAACAAATGTTGACAACAAATCAACTTACAAACAACATTCACACATTGTTTTTCCAATTTGGTGTTTGTATATGTTGGTTTAATGGTGCGTCCTCAACACACCGCTAACAAATTAGCATGGATCTCCTGACTTATTTTTACATTTGGCTGCCCTAAATCTTGATTAAACAATGTTCAAGGAACTTGCCATTGACATGTTTTGCTTATGTGTAGTAGACACGTGGGAGGTACCATGCCAACAAGTGTGTACATGGCACTTACCTTGTGGTATTCTACATGTCAATGTTTTGTTGGATGTGGCACTTGACATGTGGCAATATCCATAATAATCTGAGACACCTTGGGTAATTGACGTTCGGTCTATGTTTTTGCTGTACTTAATGTTGACCTATATATATATAGAACATATTGGGATAACATTTAATAATTGACATTGTGAGTTTTTTAACAAAAAAATATTGCAATGAGCACTTCTCTATAGTCTTGTTTGCTGGTCATGGTATATATTAACGATGGTGAAGTGCACAACAAAAGTAATATATTAAGAACAAATTAGCACCAAACTCTATTAATCAACAATTGCTTATATACGACTCCATCGATTGATAAATTCTTGCAAAACTCAACCATTTTTCTTACCTCATCAATTTTTTCTAGGTTGTGATAGGTGCTAAAGGAATTAGTTGTTAGATCAAGTCATGATCCGGATTTAAACAGGAACGCAACAAATTACATAGATAACCATATACACCAATATGCAACGGAAATAATACTTCATTTCATTAATGGAAAATACTAAAATATGCTTACAATCAGAAATGGAAATAAACTAGCTAGGGCGATGGTAGCTTATCTCTGAGAAGAGATGTGATGGCTACAT
>APFE031325136.1:0-15084 GCA_000404065.3 Pinus taeda | reverse complement strand
TTTAGCATATGATCTCCGTTTGACGCGTACAATAGCTCATTAGAAAGATATATTCGAGCACTATCATTGTTGGAACGGGCAACATCGGTCCATCGCATGGACCCATGTTGTCCCCGGATTCCCCAAAAAACATCGTTTAGGGCCTCAAAACGGCTCCGGAAGTTCAGGACCCGAAAAACTGCTAAAAATAGTAAGTTGTGCTACAATTAAGGAAACTGAAAATGCTGAGAAAGACAATGGTGGGGGTCCAGGTGGACTTGGCAGGTGGCCACCAATATCCACCTGGATCAAGTCATAGTATCTTCATTGCACCAATCATTTTAATCCATAAGGAGGATAATTTGTCATGGTTGTACATTTATAGAGAACATAAAAACATTAATTTCAAGGACAAGTTCAATATTTTAGCTGTTAATGATTTATCTAGTGGATAATCTCAAGACAACATTCTGGACTCATGAAATTCATTATGAGTTCATGGCCTTGCCCTTTAGGTCAACCAATGTGCCCCCAACATTTGATAGCTATATATACCATATTTTTAATATCTTCCTCATGAAAACGTGTCTTCTTCAATGACGTCCTCATCTAAAAGTGGGACAACCATCTCCAATATGTCATGATAGTGCCATGAATCTTAGGAGGCATTGGGTTATTTACAGATAAGTCCACATATGCTTTCATTAGAGAGGAGGTAGAATACCTTCTCCATGCCATATTAAGTGAAGGATTATGGGCAACTCAAATACGCCATATTAAGTGAAGGATTATGGGCAACTCTCAAATACTAGTTGTCATAGGAGTGGAGCATACTAAGAAACAATAAGTGTCTCGGGCACTAACACTATCAAACTATCATATTAATGATCCTATTGTATTGACTTTTCCTTGGTTTATAGGCTTAGTTGGTATCATTTTGACCATAGTAGCATTGCTAAACTTTGGCATTTATTGATAAAGAATCTACCAAACTATAAATAGAGAAAAACTATACAGGATATTAGATGTAGGACACTAAGTCATTTCATTATTTGAGAATCATATCATGCTTTAAATCTAGTTGTACCATAAGATTAATGATATCATAATATTTTTTGGATATAACTTATTGTACAATATTTCCAAGAACATTGTCTATTCTTTATTGCGCCAAGAGGTGCTCTACATACTGGTATGGAGGAGATGTTGTAGTGACACATTACATCAGATGTTGTAGTGAAGTGATAGATTAAATAATAATAATAATAAAACACAATGCCGACTCAATTAAAAACAAATAAAAAGATAATAAAAAGAATAAGTTTATTCAATTCAATTTGTTATATTGTAAATTTATTTATTAATAAAATTACAAACAATTTCTTCGAGAAAAAACCATTATATGCATATCACATTTAAAATAAATGTTAAATAATGGTAATTCATATTCATAACCATCCATGTTTAAATTTAATTAATAAGAACAATGTAATTAGAAATAAGAGTATTTTTTATATATAGTGATGTGAAATATATAAAGTTATAAACAATATCTATAAATTAAGATTCATTTTATTATATTAATTAAATAATAATGATTCATTGGTAACCATCAAATTTAATACTTAAGTAATTTTTTTTCATATATATTATAACATTAAAGATTAAATTAAAAAATTTATAAAAACACTCAAATAAAAAATGCTAAGGCACATTCGTATGTAACTATGTATATTATAAGGATTTAATAAAACTATATATATATATATGATTAGCATAAATCCATTTTAACTTGCCAGATGTTGAGAGGAATCAAATCTCTCAAGGTGCAAAATTTTCCTCATATTTTGCATTCAAAAAGAGGTTTGCATCTTGAGAGATTTAATCTCTCTCGACGCTTGGTAGATCTAGAGTTAATATGGATCTATGATGGTTGGAAAACAATTGAGTCAATTGCGATTCTTTATCAGAAATCTAAGCTCAATGTGACATGAAGTCTTGTTTATGATATCGAGTTAATGTGGATCTATGCTGGTTGGAAAACAATTGAGTCAATTGAGATTCTTTATGAGAAATCTAAGCTCAATGTGACATGAAGCCCTGTTTATGATATGATTACACTTGCGTCTAGTGAACAACAATTTCAACCAACTAAGAGATTGTAATTTATGATGGTGAAATTGAGAGATGGAAAAATAACAATACATATGAATTTAGAGACTAAACATTAATCTACAAAAAAGTTTTATCATTTTTGGGCATTTGCAAAAACATATCTTATTATTGAATTTGACAAATATATGATTTTTCTTTTAGGATCCTCCCTAGAATTTTGATAATGAAATTGTTTAATTTTAAAGGCAAGCTTTCCTCAATTTTTCATGAGCTTCAATCACTAGACTCTAATATGTAAATTGAGGTTAATT
Source organism: Pinus taeda (assembly GCA_000404065.3). Lineage (NCBI taxonomy): Eukaryota > Viridiplantae > Streptophyta > Pinopsida > Pinales > Pinaceae > Pinus > Pinus taeda. The sequence continues at coordinate 12,679 of APFE031325136.1, read as the reverse complement.
ACATGAAGAGAAACATGGGAAGTGGACACTAGCTACAAAGGCACAAGGCTTTCTCGAGTACATATTAACCTGGAAAATGATGATAATAAATCTTTATTGCCAATGAAAAAAGTAATATATAAAATAGAAATAGAAATTTCATTAACTTAGAAAATTTGATGTACAAATGTCATGTTTAGGATGTCCTTTACAAGAGAAGTGAGGTCATTTTAAATTGAAAAATGTCTTTGTTTCATGTACTTTGACACCTTACATGTCCCTAGATGACAATTTTTTCATGTAAACAAAATAATATATAAATGAGTATTTTTATTTTCATAAAATCATAATTTTGTAATTAAAGTTCATTAAATTGTGGTCTTAGCATCTTTAGATATTTTTTTGTATCATTTTACATGGTCAATTATGTCGATAAATCCACATTCAAGTGTTAGGATTAACAAGGGCCTAATTACCTCATGAAGGTAGCTTAGGCTATAAGTTATGACTTCATTGTTTATATATGAATAGAGGTTTCTCATCTATTGTAATAATTCTATCTAAATGTGAGTTACAAAATTTAGTTAGATATGTTAAATGTTAAGCAATATACTAGATGTTAAACATGACGTAAAGGACAAACATGCCAATATAGCATAAACATTCAACTAAAGAAAAATGTGATCCTAAGAGATGAAACTATAACACTTAAATATTTACAATGTTTTCCAATGTATTATGATAACCATGATTTCCAAAGTATTAGAGTGATTTTCTCATTAACCAATTCCCAAAATTTTTTCCTTGAAATCTAAGACACTTAAGAATTTAACGAGGGCTTAGACAATCTATCCCTAAATTTGTAGGAAGAGTCTATTTCAAGTAAGAAAATATCATCTTAATATTTTAAGGGTAAAACTCATTGTAGAATGCATCCATGAACATTGTCCATGTTTTAATAAGATAATGTTAGTCTATGTTTTGTATATTGGGAAACTCCCATTGCAATACTGTTGTTGGCATTAATTTTATATTTATGAAGCTAATATTTTCTTCACCATAGAAACATTTCACCTATAAATATGCCTTGACCTTCTATAGCTAGTTTTCTACGCATTTTACATAAATAATCCCCCCTTGTATTGAGGAACATATGAGTAGACTTGGATCTTGAATGGGTAAAGTTCACCAAAAAAGACATTGAAGTTGGAGACAAGTAGTAATCTATGTTGAATATAAGTGAATTATGTCCATCCATTAATTGGATACTACATTAGGCATGAGTGAAGGTGAAGTTGAGGATTTGAAAGAAAAAATTTGTGCTTCTTGTACCTTGTTTTCATCGAGATAGGTATTCAATATAGTATAGGGTTAGTGTTGCTTTGAATCTCTTATTTAAACTCTATTACCATTGATCTAAGTGATGTTTTTATTTGATTGAGCTCTATTACCACCAACATAAGTCTTATCTCTCTTTGATTTAAGATTTATTACCACCAATTAAGAAAATAAAACCAACATAAAGTACAAATTACAAAAAAACATATCACTCACAAGTTCAGAGTTTATAACCAATGTTGAGCTGATAGTCATGTGGAACTTTTTGAAGAATGTGCACATCATGCATCACCTCTTTGCACTAGTTTTGTTTCATCTCATAAATCAATTAAGATTGATTACCATATGATTGAATTTGCACATGAACAAAAAAAATATAACACCCATTTTAAACCTCAAGTTTTGTAATTGTATATAAGACTTCTAATGTTGGAAATGGCTAGCGTGGATATCTTGACAGACTTTATGTGATGTAATACGCATTTATTTAATATATTTCCAATAGTTGAAGAATAAGCAACCAACATAGATCTTGATACCTAAGAGAAAGCTATGAAGGGGAATGGGAAGTTTTGTATTTTCACTAAATTGAATGTCTAGATTAAAAATTTGGTAGTTGAACTATCCAACTTCCAACAATTATGGAAAGGAATGGGGACTAGTATTGAATTGGTCCAGAGGTATGGACTATGTACCCATTTTGGAGACTTCTGATTTGATCATGCATCCCAAGACAAGGATCTCGTATTCTCATGTAGGAGATTGTGGTTGGACAGGGAAGGGAATGAGGAGAGGAGTGCGTGTGGTCGTAGATGGAGGGAAACGAATTGATGTTACAATGTTGCGTGTGTTGTGAACACATAAATAGAAAGTGCATTTGGAATGGAGATAACCCATGAGTAGAGAAACACAACCACACGTGGGTACTGAGATAATGACACTAAGCAGAAGGTAACAAAATCCTTTTGGGTCATAGAAACCTATGTGGAGTTGCAAATTACATGATTTTTAAGGAAGTCGATGTTGAGGTCTCTATCTTGAGCTAGAGGGCCAAGATAATTTTGAGTAATTTTTTTGAACCAAGCACGAAAAGCACCAAGATATAGAAGTATTGAGGAATTGCTGGATCATGGAAGATTCATTTTTGTGTTGTGTAGGCCCATTGTGGCAACACTATGAGTTGTTAACAAACCCTGACTCAATGGTTTAAAGGAAACATACTAATTTATGTTGGCGAGGAAGAGTTGCATTCATGTTCTCTAACCTGTAACTAAGTCTATTTACCTTGAGTGAGTCTTCCTCTTAAGGCATTGAATCTAGCACTTGGGCGACCAATTGCAAAAAATAGCAATGTAGTTGAACCTATGGTTGGGTGGAGAGTGGCTCCCTATTCTTTAGTTTCTAGCAAAGCTTAAGTGACATAGATAAGTGCATCTATTTCTCTGTTAATAAAATGATATTTCTATTCAATGTTTCATAACTACTATGCTAGGTCATTGAGTATGTTATAATGATGAGATTGATCAATGTTTAGTTGTTCTTGGTTACTAGTTGTTATTTATCATATGAATGAATTTTGAATATAGAGGTATGTTTTAAGGTATGTTACTTATAATAGATGTGAGATGTATGTTTTTGTGAAGTAAAATGTGTGCAATGAGATAAGCATTTAGGATTTTCATGTATTTTGTTAATGTGCTTGCCTTTACTAGGTTGGTTGTGGGATGGAACAATTGTGATGTATCTCGGTTTGATGATGAGAAGAATTGGCGGTTTCCTTGATTATATTGATATTTGGTGATTTCCTTAACTAATAATTACTTCCAAGGATTCTTAACCAATTCATATTATACCACATTTATCATTAAGTAATTATACAAGAAAAACCATCAAATGTAAACATTAATGATAGTGAGAAAATGAAGAGACAACCAGACATAAGAAGCAAAAAATTTACCCTGGGAAAACCCCAAACCAGGGTAAAAACCCAACAATATTTTCTTAGAGAAATTTGTCCATTCAACGAGAGATGAAATTTGAAATTTTCTAGTCAAATTAAATAAAATTGACCAGTGATAAAATAGAGATAAAATAACCCTCTTGAAATTTTATCCTCCTACCTCAGATAATTCATCCTCCTTTCATGCCTTAGAAATTTCCTCAGATTCGTTCTCTTACTTTACCTCAGATTGGCTTGAAATTCTGCCTCGAAAGATGCCTTATGTGATTCAAAAATATTGCTTGAAAGGAGAGGACGAATGTCTTATTTATAATGAATGGATGAGGCCAAAAAGGTGTGTCTTTTGGGATGAGCCGACCTAAACTTGTGGAGGATCCAACCTTACATTTGGAGGATAAAATTCAATATTTGAAATTTCAAAATTCCCTCTTTTTGAAGCCGACATGAAGAACATGTCTTAGATATATTTGGAGGGATAAAATATCAATTATGAAGGCCAACCATAGCTACAAAAATCAACACTCCCTCTTAGCTAGGGATGTATTCATAATGACTATCTAGATGTTCTCTTGTTGAAATGATTTCTCTAGGAAAAGGCCGAATGAGCTAGATATGTCATTATTTTCATAAAGCCTTAGGAATATTCTTACTCAGTGGAACTTGGAGATAATAAGAGCTATCCTGTAAGAGGAATTGGATCAACCTTTATAGAGCTGAAAAATGGAAGCAACATTCATCTCAACAACATCCTATTTGTTCCAAAAGAAATTACTGTCTATTTCGAGTTTAGAATATTAGGGTGAAATAGTAGCTTTCATTGATGGAAGAGTTGTAGTATGGAGTAAGAAATAAAGCACATAGAATGCTAGAGTAATTGGTTTTCATGAAGGAAGACTTTACAAGTTGATATCTCCTCTTGCACAAGCTTTGGTCCACATTGAAATCAACTTATGTGAACTCTGGCATTGAAAATTTGGCCATATTAATTTCAAAATCCTTCCAACTCTAAGTTATATAGTAGAAGGAATCCTTGAATTGAAAGAAGATAATGAATGAGTATGCAAAGGATGTGCATTTCGTAAAAATACCAAGAGACCATTTGGATGCAGTTCTTCACGGTCAAAAGAAATCTTAGATCTTATTCATTTCGATGTTTGTGGTCCTATGACTCCTAAATCACTTGGAGTTCATCTATATTATGTCACAGTTATAGATGATCATTCAAGGAAAACTTGGCTTTACTTGAGAAAATCCAAGGACGAAATATTTACAAAATTTCAAGAATTCAATGCTGAAGTTGAGAACCTTACATAAAGGAAAATCAAGAAACTAAGGTCCGATAATGGAGGAGAGTATATATCCAAGGCAATTATAGCTTTCTATAAGGAGTTTGGGATTAAGAGGGAGTTGATAGTCCCATACAATCGCGAACAAAATGGAGTTGCAAAATGAAAGAATTGATCCATTGAAGAAAGTGTAAAAGCAATATTGCAGGATCAATATCTACTAAAAATTCTGTGGGGAGAAGCCATTAAGGCAACTGTATATATTCAAAATCGAAGTCCCAATAGGTCACTAGATAACAAAACTCTAGAAGAAGTATTCACTGGGAAGAAACTCACTGTAGATCATCTCTGAATATTTGGTTGTCCTGTATATATTCATATATCAAAGGGCAAAAGAAAGAAGCTAGATCCATCAGGCACGAGATGAACCTTTGTTGGATATAACAACTCCTCTAAGGCCTATAAAATATACATAAAGGACACCATATATAAGTAATTAGACATGTCATATTTGATGAAAGTATTGCATTCAAGAATCAAAGGAACTTCCCATGGACTCCGATGATGAAGAAATTCTAGTATTTGGAGAAGAAGTTGATACGGAAGAAGAAGAATATCACCATGAAGATGAAGGTTCCAGTGAACTTATTCAACATGTGGTCATACCCAAATCAAGAAAGATACCTAATTGGTTGAAGTCAACACTACTTGATGCAGAAGGTCATGGAGAAACTTAGGGCACATTCAAGTAAAGCAAGAAGCCCAAACGATAATTTGGGTATGCAACCTAAATGAAAAAACTAATAGAAGTAGAACCATCCAGTTTTGAAGAAGCTGTCAATCATCAAGAATGGAAGGATGCCATGAATGAAGAATATCAATCTATAATGAAGAATGGAGTTTGGGAGATCCTGCCTAGGCCCAATGACAAATCTGTGGTAACTTCCAAATGTATATATAAGATCAAACATGCAATATATGGAAGTATTGACAAGTATAAGGAAATATTTGTGGCTAGGGGTTTCTCTCAACTTGAAGGCATCGAATATGAAGAGACATTTGATCCAAAAACAAGGTATACAACTATGCGTTCGTTGGTATCTTTGGAAGCATCGATGGGATGGAACATCCATGAAATGGATGTCAAGGCTGTATTTCTGAATGTAATAGTTGATGAAGAAGTCTGTATAGGACAACCCTTGGGATTTGAAGTTAAATCCAGAAAGGCACATGTTTGTAGATTGAAGAAGGCATTATATGGCATCAAACAAGAACCAATGGGCATGGTATTCTAGAATGGATGCATACCTTCAGAGATTAGGCTTCACAAAGAGTTCTCTTGATCCGAACCTTTATATTAAGGTTGTGAAGGGTGAACCGGTAATCATTCTTATGTATGTAGATGATCTTTTCTTGACATGTGTAGAAGGTAAAATTGAAGAATGTAAGAAGAAATTAGAAACAAAATTTGACATGAAGGATCTCGGTGCGATGCATTACTATTTGGGACTAGAAGTCTAGCAAGGACTTGATGAGATTTATCTGGGTCAAGGGAAGTATGTGATCAAGATGTTGAAGAGGTTTGACATGATGGATTGCAAACCAATGAAAAATTTGATGATCACAAACTCGAAAGGGCTAAGGAGTTTCAAATCGAGCCCGATAGATCCTTTCGAGTATAGACAACTGATTGGCTCACTAATATACTTGGTGAATACTCAATCATACATATGATATGAAACAAATGTTCTCAGTCAAATCCAAGTGGAGCTGAAGCATGATCATTGGATAACAACAAAACATATTTTGAGATATCTGTGAGGACCATCCACTACTTCTTGAAGTACGATAGAAGGAATGATGTCCACCTAATTGGATATACAGATTTCGACTGGAGAGGCAGTGAGCAAGATGGAAAGAGAACTATAGAAGGATGTTTCAGTTTGGGATACTCCATGGTCTCATGGATGAGAATAAATCAAGATACAATTACTTTGAGTAGTGCCGAGGCTGAGTTTATTGGAGCCTGTGAAGTAAGAAAAGAAGCAGTCTGGTTTAGGAAGCTTCTATTCGACCTATTTGTAGGACCTATGGACCCTACAATGATATAATGTGATAACACCAGTTGTATATGATTGTCTAAAGACCCATTATTTCATGGAAAGACAAAGCATATCAACAACAAGTATCACTATATTCGGAAGCTAGCAAAAGATGGTGTATTGCAACTACAATATATATCTAGTGATGAGTGGGTAGCTGACATATTGACAAAATGTCTTCCTAATAAGAAGCTTGTGTATTTGAGAGACAAACTTGGTTTGGTCGATATATACTCCATAGTTGAGAGGGAGATAGAGGCACATCATTCTTATCTTCACTTGGGAAGACAAAATGGAGGATTGGGTAAGCATCTGGCATCTGATACTCTTAGAGGATGTGGTCGGGAATCCAAGATGAGAGTAGTCGTGGACCAATATTCTTTGAGGACTAACTATCCAAGATAAGAATAGTCCAAAGAAGGTCATACTCCATGAACACCCAGGTGGAGCATGTACCTTGAGAGTCAATGATGATGGTGTCTATAAATCATTGGTCTCGCCAACATTGTGCTCTAATATTGTGGAGATATATAGCTGTTAGTCAAGGCCTTGCTATCTGACAATATTGGTTGGTATGATGCTAAACATATGGGTTACCAATCCGAATCTTATTATGATATCTCTTCAGATTAAGAATGCCTATGTAAAATTTATGAATACCCCCTAGTTAAGAGGGAGTGTTGAAAACTATGTAACTAGTTTCTTCATAAAGATGAAATGTACTTTTGATTCTTGTAAAGTATAAAATGAAAGAAAATTATTATTATTATTTTTGGAGCATGAGTTTCATGCTCATGGTCTTTTATTTATAGGCCAAGCACCCATTGAGTGCTTCTAGGGTTTGTCCTAGGTTAAGAGGTCAAAAGAGTCATTGTCATAAGTTGAAGACCCCATCAGGCACATTGTAACTTGTAATGAAAAATATTTTTGTCTTAAAAAGTGTCCAAATACCCTTCAATACCAAGTCAACCTAGCAGTTGGAAAGTTAGCCTAAAACGAAGAGCCACGTCCACCTTGAAGATCTTATATATAGGAGGGAAATCGTCCTCCTTGAGATACATTCACTCATATCTCATTCTAGCGAAGAATAAGGAAGAAGAAGGAAGCGAAGAAGGAAGAGGACGAAGATATTTGTTTGGGCTATTTCTCTCTCAAACATGCTAAGGAGAACTAGGGTTTTTGCAACAGATATAGGGTTTCTATATACAAGTTCGATCTTGGAGAAAAGAAGGCAATTAGGTCAAGCAAAGGTCACCAAGGGTCATCCTTAAGCTCTATAAGTGAGGGAAAAAAAGCAAAGGTCAAAGGAAGGCTCAGAAGGCAGATCAAATCTCACACGTGTGGCAACAACAACTGCTAGGGGGGCCAAAATCTCATGTTTTTAGTGGAGGCCGAAATTCTAGAGTTGGAGGTCGAAGAAGTGCTACTAGAAGAGATTTGACTGGGTTTGACTGGATCAAGCTTAGCACATCATCCAGAGAGGGTGGTCTTGGTCTTGGAGGGTTCCAAATTCAGTATTGAGGTCTTGGAATTCGTTAATTGAAAAATATATAAGGAAGAGAAGAGATTTGTGGGTTTTCCTCTCAGGTGGAGAGGTTTTGGCCCTGGCTTGCAACCTATATTCTGTGTTGTTTTTCTTCTTGTTTTTGGTAACTGTTTGATGATACAAACATATAATAATAAGTAACAAAGCTAATAAGTCAAAAGACATCACAAGTAGTGATCAAGTACAGAGAAATCACTATAATCGTTACCCTATAGATTTCTCAACACGGAGCACTTTGGGATTTGATGTTCTCTCCAACATTTTCCGTAACCACATTTTTTGGCCCTTGGTCAATACTTTGACTTGTCTATATTATGACTTAGGAAGAATGTCTTCCCCTTGATGAAACAACATCAACACTCCATCTAACCAAGGAAAACATTCTCAACCACTCCAACTTTTCGCTGAAGTATTCAATATTCTCAACCTTTTCCTTGAATTGTACAAACTTCTTAAGATTGTACTTGAAGTATACAAAATTATCAAGCTTGTACCTAAAGTATACGAATTTGTCAAGCTTATCAGTGAAGTGTACAAACTTATCCCTGGGATGAAGGCTTTGTGAGAATGTCATCAACCTGCTTGATTGTAGAATTGCATTGGAGCCTCACTGCTCCCTTCTATACCATGTATTGATACTTGATCTCAGTGTGCTTCTACTTGTCATCATGGTCATCTCTTGCACCTGATAAAACAATCCTAAGAGTAGTTACTAAAGCCACACTACTTCACAACTTGCCAAACTAGCTGTAATGTACTCGACCTTTGTAGTCATGAGTGAGACACATGTCCGTTTCCTTCCCAAGAAAAATCCGAACTAGATCATCATCTTGATGTTCTTTTCTTGTCTTCAACACTCTCTACACAATATGAATCTACATATCCTTCTAGCTGTTGCCTTCACCAGAACCATCACCACAATTGCTTGACAATGAAGTAAATTTTGCTGTATCAATCTGGTTACTAGCTCTACCACTTAACTTCTTCAAATTAGTTAGCATGGAAGTGTCCATGAACTGGCTATCCATCATCTCAAATATATGAATGATTGTGATAATAGTTACATTATGGAATTTTTGAGGTAAAAAATGGGCCTCAAAACAAAAATGTACAAAAAAAATCAACTTTATAAGAACCTGTTGACGATGCTGGACCTGCCAACATTCAAGGGGTATTCCCGATATGTGGTTCTTATTAGACCTCCCACCATTTGGGATAGGATCCCCATCCGGAATATGGCATGATTATCAATTATCTTAAAGATATGCTTTGTCTCTAACTGTTAGCAAGAGAGAGGAGTGAAATTGTGCCTTCGAAAATCAATGGGGTGTGCCTGGTGAGTGTTCGATCATGTGTGTACCAAAGTTATTTCATCGTGGAGGGGAGGAAAATTGAACCTCTAAGAGAGAGGTAGTAGTACCACCCTAGTAGAGACACTAATAAACAAGAAGGATCTGTATAACATCAAGAGGAATAGTCCACAAATATGTGACAGTCATTGCAACCAATGTAACAAGGAAGATCTGTCTAATATCCAACGAAATATTCCACAAGGATACGACAATGATAATAGAAATTATAGCACATTATCAATATGAAAAGTACCAAAATAACCGAGATAGTTCAACTACTTTAGCACAAATGATAGCAGACAATGAATTACAAACATTCATAGAATAGTCTTACAAATATCCATAATCCATGCATGAAGAACGTGCTGGACCATAGGGCTTCTTATATTAATTAAAAGTTATAAGACACATGTATACAATGAACAACACTAGCTCCAATAGTGGAGCGTTGGAGTCACTCCTTGCTCCTCAAAATAACTAGCTTATCTCTCTAATGCCTTGCGGGAGGAGCCAAGGTGAAAAGTGCTTTGATATTACAATGAGGGTGTATATATAACAATGAGGAAGTGATGATTAACCTTGCTTATAAATTTTCATCTACTCTCATGGATGCTTTACTTCCTATTACTTTTCAATTTTACATGACTCTTCATATTCCACACATTTGCTTTGGACTTCCATTTTACGATACATTTTCAAAACATAATTTACATCATTAACCATAATGGCATGGCATGTGTCAAATCATGACATGACATGACATGAAGCTGACATAGACTGCTTGATGATGTGGAAATGTCAAGCCATTGTTGCTACTGTGTGCTACGAGTCTGCTTGAGAATGCTTTTATTTTCATCTCCGCATGGCTTTGTGATAACAATCTTCAATGATCTCAAGTCTTGAATGGTGGTTGAAAACTAGTGCCCCTTTGATTTCTCTTGATTGATCAACTTGCATACATAGTTATAAGAATGTCTTTCATCATGTTTCAATCCTTCATATCCTTCTTCATCGTCTCTTCATGTCATGATAAAGTACATGTTTCTACAATTCACTCATGACAAGATGACATTAGTCTGAAAACCCTCGTCTAAGATTGTGCATATTGATCCATTGACTGAGCCAGAACTTGATGGAAAGTTGGGAAAGGGGCTCAGTCAATGCGCAATTGCAAAATTCATGCAGGAAAGGGGAGCCTTGAGCCTTGAGATTGCACAATGCATAGTTTCAGCAGCTGAGGGAGTAATCTGCGCAATTCTGGAGATTAGTGCGACAAGATGAGGGGATCAACTAGGTGAGCACATTCTGCAGTTCTGAGAGACAAGGGAGATTGGTCCATTGTGCAATTGTGCAGATCAAGGGCTCAAGGATGAGCTTGGGGTTAGTGATTGCGTAATACACAATTAGGGCCAGGCTGGGAGAAGGAATTGCACAATTCTGGGAGCCAAGGTAAGGGTTTGAGCACTGAAACTACATAGTGAAGCAGTCCTCGGAGGAAAGAACTATGCATTATGCAATTCCAAGAGGCAAGGTCACAAATAGAGGACTGTGACTGTGTAGTGTGAAGTTCAGGGAGGTTGAGTGAATCTAGGTTGCTTAGTCGGGAAGCTTTTCAGAAAATGACTAAGTGCGTGATTGGTGAGACTGATGTGAAAATCAATAAGACTTTGACTGTGATCACACACTTAGAATACTTTACGACACAACACCATAGATCATCTAGGACACATGACAATGCATTTCCCTTCGTGTGACGACTTTGCAACAACTTACAACTAGTGCGCCACTTATGATACACTTTGTGACAACCGTAATGACACTTGTGTGAGGATCCTTAAAACTTTGGAAATGAGAGAGACATATATTTACATGGTTAGAACAACTCATATACACCAAGATGACCTCTTGAAACCACTAGAACAAGCTTAAACACATGATGCGACAACTAAAATGCGAAAGGATGACATTTTGCCTATATTGCAAAAGGGACCAAAACACTTCAAGAAAACACATGGAATGAGTTCCAATGTTTGCAACCACTGTGTAAAAGGCCAAGGAAGGCTCTGACATTGAGTGTAGGACAAAATTTTGGAGGGTGTTGTAGCAGTGAGAACGCTGGTAGAATTACAACTTCTCTGCCTTGGTTAACTCTTCTATGTAGGGTGTTGGTTCTTTAGGGAGTATTGATTCATCATGTAGACTACTTTAGTATCCCCACTTGCCTCGTGAATAAACATGGTCCCCTCTATACCTCTCTCTGTTGAACACATCATAAGATTCAGTGATATCACAAAGTTTCGAGTTGGGAAGGGTAGTGAAGTTCGCAAGATTAAGATGTTCAAAGGATGTTTTTTCATCTCTGGTGTTGCTCCGCTACCAGCAGGCCCGGACAATACCCCAACGGAGTCACTACAAGAACACAAGAATTGCTCCGTTGCCAGTGAACCTGGATAGTACCCCAACGAATTTTCTTTCTTCACCTCTCTGTGCAAGAAGCCTTTTTCTTCTTTCACCTTTATTTATTTATTTTATAGGACTGTGCATTGGAACTTATTCATTTTATGGGTGGAAGAGGGATCCCAACTTATTGAGAACTTAATAGGTTGTTCCTTCATAGAAGCATATATATACCTCTGATTTAGGTTTGCACGTTTAGATTTTTCCCCTTCTCCTCCTCTACTAATTGGATAGGCATGACAACACTGAAACATAAAAAATAAGTGTGGGCATGAAGTTTTTCTAAATAGACACAGTGTCATGGTTTAACGAAAACTCTCCTCACAGAGAGGGAAAATTTTAAGAACCCCCCTAAATTTTCATATATAATAAATGGGCAAATCCCCATGATATATAGGAAAAATGGAAGGTGATTTTATCAATAGTATGATATGTATATATAATTTTTGTGGCGAATCTCTCAAAACATTATATTATCTTGTAAAATCATGGCGGATATTTCACTAAATTTAAAATCTTGTAAGGTCTTGGCTATTATTTCACTAAATAATAAAGGCTTTGTAAAGGGATAACAAAGTTCATAATGAGTATTTCTTGTAATGGCTTCAAGCCTTGTTAAGCAATCCATCAAGAACCAAAACAAGTATAAGGCAATTTTA
>APFE031325128.1:22956-53515 GCA_000404065.3 Pinus taeda | reverse complement strand
AATGCAAGGAAACTAGAATGATCATTTTCATTTCTGAAAATCTAAGTAGATTGTTGCAAACTATCATTTCTAAGCTATGTTTCTTCATTACAACTGTGTTCATTTTTCTCTTGTTCCTCTGAAATGTATAAAGGTTGTGAAAGTGAATTTAGGTGATTGAAATGCAGATTTGTTTCATTTTCAATCATGGGAGAAATAACTACTTGCTAAAAATTTTCTTGAGTGTCATAACAGCTAGCTTCTACATCCTATTCATGGTTGAAAGCTCTCTCATGAAAATACTCTATAATATCGTCATCCATAAACTCATCATCCTCATAATAATTTTCCAATCTCAATAAAAATTTCAAAATGTGTGCAACAATCTTTGACTAGCGACAAGGAAGGATAATATTTTTTATATCTCAAAAAAAATATTGTATGAAAATCTCTAACAAAATATAAATAATTACATGGCAAGCTTTCATACCATGATTGTGAATTTCCCCCCAACGACACTAAGAACACCTTTATAAGACAATCTTCATGGAATTTAACTTTAAACTTACGGATATGCATATGAATTTTAATCAAATGCAAAGAAACATCATTTCCTATTTTATCTTTGAAGGTAGGTAAATAAGTCTACCAACTTACACCATGCATGTGGTTTGGAAATCCTGGAACATGAACACAATGCATAGGATTATACGTTCTAGATTGAGAACTCATATTGATTTTGGGATCTTACTACTAGTGGAATCTTTAGATCAGCTTGAAACTATTTGGAGTCGCCTAGTGAATGTTCCAGCCTTGATATGTCTGACTGTTGTCCGCCATTAGGAACCACATCTGAAAAATGATAGTCTTCCCTAGGGAAGATGAAACCTTTTGTACCCCAGTATAGTCACCAAAATGTTATCACTTTGTAATTTGCCTAGGTTATGGAGAGAAACCTAGAGGTTAAAACAAAACTACTTGCAGAGCTGGGATCTAGCCATTCTAGCTTCTAAGAGGGATCTCTCTTTCTAATTTAGCTTTATGTTTTAGATATTAGCCTACTTATTTAGTTTTTAGGTTGGTTTTTCAAATATTTGGTTGAAAATTGTAGGGAAATTTCATTGGGCAGGGAGTCATGAATCCTAGGGTGATCAAATACAAAAATAACAGAGCAGCTATAACAACCGAGGATAGGAAAACTTTTGCATATTTTAAAGTATTTTTGGAGTGTGTAGGATGAAAACTATTTAAGTTTCAATTAAATATAGAGCATGTTGAGAAGAATTATATACTTAACATCAAAGTGAAAATATTTATATCATTTACAAGCCAAAACAGAGTACACTTAAGAAAGTTCGGCCCTTAATCTTCTTGAAACAATAGAGACTAAAAAAATATGGAAAACTAAGAAAATAAATAGTTCACATGAGAAAGTACATTACCAAATGGTTTAACATGGTAATCCCAGAACAAAACTTCTCTTTATTATTGCAAATTGATCACTTCAGTACAACTTACATCAAAATATGGCTCCTTTCTTCATACAAATTCCAACTCATTCTTAGTCTTATTACAACATATTTATAGAGGTTATGCTAAAATAACTTCATATTCCCAAAAGGAACTGATTACAAAATAGTATCTCACAATTGTTGAAAAAATCTAAACAATAAACTAAAGATAAAATCAATCAATGGAAAAATGCAGGAAAGCTAGAACTACTGGAAAATCTTCAGCCTTCAAATCTGGAAATTTGTGTTTAAATGTTGATCCTATGCCTTTGAATCTAGATAGGTTGAATTTTTCTTCACAAAACCTGCTAGCTTCCCTCTCAAATTTAATTAACTCTGCCACCTATATCAACTAGTTGCCACTTTCATGGCTATTTCTCACCCAAAAAAAATTGAAAGTAATTGTAAGTTTGTTAATGTTTTCCACCTAGTTGATCAATAAATTATTTGTATTTTGGACTTAAATCGAATTTATGTGTCGACCTTTTTTTTCGGTAGTCTTTGACTTAAGAGAAATTTTTCGACGTAAATCACAAGATAAATCATTTGTTGACGCGTTTCGAACCAACGAGTGTGGTTCATCATCAAGACAAGTTGAAAAATCAAATCCATCTTTTCCTGTTCAGGAGCAGAGCCTCCAATGGCTAACAAGGGTAACGGTTAAATTTGACTAGGGACCCGGGTCAAACAAACCAGAAGATAAAATAAGGGACATTACCTTTACCTAAATATATAATATATAAGTATAAATTAACTTTAATTAAATTGGTTCATGAGTTAATAGTTAAAAATATTGACTATTTTATGGAAATTATAAATAATAGAATAGTTCGTAGAACCAAAAATATATAAAGCAATAACTAACTAATTATAGTGTCCCTCTAACCTTTAGGCCCCTTAACACCATTCGTATCTCCCTCAGATCAGCAAAGGATCCTATCGGCCCTAAAGATATGAAAGGGGTATATATTATCCCTTGTTCCTGTGGGACACCCTATATTGGTGAGACGGGTCGCTCCATGAATCAAAGGATCAATGAGCACGCAACTGACCTCAAGCATAGGAGATCAAAGTCTTCTGCTTTAGCTGAGCATGTGGAAAAAACCAATCATCATGTTTGTATTGAGGAGGCTAGTGTCATTGCCAGAGTTTCGCAGTTCCATCATTGAAAATTCAAAGAAGCTCTTCAGATTGAAAAGAGACCGAGAAATCTCAAAAGAGAGGATGGCTGGAAAATTAGTAGGTGTTGGGTCCCAGCTCTCTCTTCCTAGTCACTTTCTTCCTGATCTTTTTTCTTTAATATTATTTTATTCTAATATTTTTATTTTTTTTATTATTTATTTTTTTTAAGTATCTTCCATTTTTAATTTTAATTTTTTTTTATTATTCATAATATTTTTATTCTTATTTTATTTTTTTGTTTTTAAATATCTTTCATTTTAATTAATTTAATTTATATATATATATATATATATATTATATATATTTATATATTTTTATTTTTAATTTACTTAATTTATTTTATTTTTATTTTTTTTCATCTATCTTACTTCTCATTTAAAAATTATATACATATTTTTAATAAGCTAGTTATTCCTTTATATATTTTTGGTTCTACGAACTATTCTATTATTTATAATTTCTATAAAATAGTCAATAATTTTAACTATTAACTCACGAACCAATTTAATTAAAGTTAATTTATACTTATATATTATATATTTAGGTAAAGGCGATGTCCCTTATTTTATTTTCTGGTTTGTTTGACCCGGGTCCCTAGTCAAATTTAATGGTTACCCTTGTTAGCCGTTGGAGGCTCTGCTCCTACTATTTAACAGGCAAAGATGGATCTGATTTTTCAACTTGTCCTGACGATGAACCACACTCGTTGGTTCGAAACGCGTCGAAAAATGATTTATCTTGTGATTTACGCCGAAAAGATTCTCTTAAACCTGTTATGGATCACAGAAGCCTCAACTTGTCCTGACGATGAACCACACTCGTTGGTTCGGAACGCGTCGAAAAATGATTTATCTTGTGATTTATGACGAAAAATTTCTCTTAAACCTGTTATGGATCACAGAAGCCTCAATTCAACAGTCTTTGACTTCATCATCATTAAATAGTTCATCACTATCGCAAAATATTTTGGAAGAAAATATTTTCAATAATATTTCCAAATATTAAACCTATAAATGAATTTCAAAAAATAAAATTTCATAATATTTCTTTGAATAATTTAATAAACTATCCTCTTGTTTTAAAATACATGTCATGTTTTTAAATCCATGTCTTCTTTTTCCTTCCCATGGATTTTAAAAACCATGTACTGATTTTCCATGGTTGGTAAAGTATTTTTACTTTCCCCTTTACTCATATAATTTTTTTGGATAAATATTTGTCCAAATTTCATTTTCCTGCATTTCTCTTCTTTATACCATAGCAAAAAATATACCTTTCTTCTTTGTAATTTTGTGGTTTTTTACTCAGCCTCCTTTTCTTTCACCTATACCTTTGTTTCATAAGTATATGACCTGTAAAAAACTTCTTTCACCTCCCTCAGTCGCACTTTACTTAACCTCCTTCATTTAACATATGAAATTGCCCTTATTTCCTTTCCCACTTAATACAAATAATGGTTTTGGGGGGTTAGGTAGTAAGGGGGTATGAAATGAGCTAAAAATCGACAATAATAAAGGTGAAACCACTTTTTTGGGTGTATGTTAAATGTTGAACAGGAACCCCCACCCCCCGAAGTCCATCGATGCCATTGATTTTTCATTCACAGATCTCGGGGGTTTTATATTTAGGGAATTTTAATGCATGAAGTGTGGGGTGGGGTCACAATTTTAGTTTGACTTTTGAATTTCACTTCAGAATTTATTATTGGCGGATGGTTAAATAAAATTTTGCTCTAATGGTTTAGATATTGGGTTTATAAGTTGTTTTTTAATTAATTTTAATAATTCAAACAAATAATTTCACACTTAGGCATTTTTCTCTATTTTCTGGTTTTGAGGAGAAGATTTGAACTTGATCTATCTTTTGATCAAGAATTCATTTCGAAGCACCAGATATACCCTTGGAAAGCTTCTTATGAGAATGTTAACATGAAAACACTTGTAACATGATCTGACCCGAACTTTATATGAAAGAAACATCCTCTAAACATTAAGACTTGTCTTGACCACATGACTTCAAGAACTAAATGGCTCCTTGGACACGGAGGCCTTTAGGCTATGAAACCTAGTGATTATTAGGGAAAATTGACCAAAATGAATAGCAAGAGGCCAATGCCACTGGTTCCTATTATAGGAACCTAACATCATCTCTAACGGGGATGGCATCCTCCCTGTGAGATGCCAAGAACCATGCAGACCATGTGCCTAACCATTGGGTTGATCCCAAACCTGCAACATCCAATGCCCTAAAACTAGTATAGATAGAAACAAACTAGTAATTTGTTTCAATCCTCAAACTGAATCAAATCCATTCTTCAAACTAGAACCTCAACTGTACACTGCAAACTAAAAAATCTGTTACAGACATTAAAATAAATCAGAAATTTGATGACACATTACTAAAGTCTTAGGGCCTTCTCCTTCGGCTTCAAACTTTGATGATGGTTGCCCACACATGATAAAAGTATATACACTATGTGATCTCTTCTCTACAGTGTATCCAATTAAGAAAATGGTTACTTCAATGAGTTTTGGTCATACTTCTCATGAGCAGGCAGAAAAGATATGAGACTGAAAACCCAAATTACAACTGAAGTAGTTGAACGTAATTCACAAACATAAGAACAACCATTCTTCTTGATCACTGCAATAGGTTGGTTAGAGTATTTTGAAAAAGATGAAAATTTACATTTTGATGATCTGCAAAAGGACTACTTTCAAAATAAAATGGAGTAATATGTTCATCAAACTTGTCATCTTCATTTGAAACAACCAATTCGTACACAACAATAACATCGACAATTTTTTGGACAAATTGTTCTTCTTCAATAAGCTCTTCATTATCTGAACCTAGAGGCATATTTTCAATTGAGGTAGCCACATTTTGAAAAACAAAAAGATATACACCCACGGGGTCTAAAACAATCTGCTCTACTTCATAATTATCTTGAATAATTTCATTGTTGAGAATCTTTATGCATGTAGTTTCATAAATTAAATCTTTGGAAATTTATGGATTAAGCTTAAAGGGAAAAACTTGCTACATATTATTTCTTAAAATAATGATTGGATCATGACTTTCTTGAGTTTCTCTGCTAGCAAACTTAGAATTCAGATTTTCATAATTTTTTTCCTGTATTAAAAACTCAAGAGAAGAGGGGAATGAAAGGCAACTAGAATGATCATTTTCGTTTCCAAAAATTTGAGAAGAATGTTGCAAACAATCATCTCTAAGCTACGTTTCTTCATTACAACTGGGCTGCTTGTCTCTTGTTCCTCTTAAATGTATAAAGGCTGTGAATTTGAAAGTAGGTGATTCAAATGTAGATTTGTTTAATTTTCAATCATGGGAGAAGTAACTACTTGCTCAAAATTTTCTTAAGTGTCATAACAACCATATTCTACGTCTTCTTCATGGTTGAAAGGTCTCTCATGAAAGGCTTATATAATATCGTCATCCATAAGTTGATCATCCTCATAATAATTTTCCAAATCCTTAATAAAATTGTCAAAAATGTGTGCAACAATCTTTGACGAGCGAAAAGGAAGGATAATATTATTTCTATCTCTCACTAAATACTATATGAAAATCTCTAATAGAATATAAATAGTTACTCAGCAAGCTTTCATACCATGACAGTGCATTCCCCCCAAGGTCACCATGAACACCTTCATAAGACAATCTTCATGAAATTTAACTTTAAACTTACGGATATGCATATGAATTTTAATCAGATGCAAAGAAACGTCATTTCCTATTTGACCTTTAAATGTAGGTAAATAAGTCTACCAACTTACACCAACCATGTGGTTTGGAAAGCCTAGAATATGAATGCGATGCATAGGAGCATACCTTCTAGATTGAGAACTCATCTTGATTTATGGATCCTTCTACTAGTGTAGTCTTTAGTTTAGCCTGAAATTGTTTGGAGTCACGAGGTCAATGTTTCAACCTTTATATGTCTGATTGTTTCCCACCATCAACAACCATATCTTAAACTTCATATTATTTCCTGCGAATGTGAAACCTTTTGTACCCCAGTATGGTCGCTCGAATGTTATAACTCCGTAATTTCCCAAGGCTATGGAGAGAAACCTAGAGTTAATAACAAAACCACTTGCAAAGTTGGGATCTAGCTCGTTCGGCTTCAGAGAGGGATATTTCTTTATTATTTTTTTTATATAGATATTATGTTATTTATTAGGTTTTGAGGTTGGTTTTTCAAATATTTGGTTGAAAATTGCAGATAAATTTCATTGGGCATGGAGTCATGAATCTTAGGGTGATCAAATACAAAAATAACAGAGTAGCTGTAATAGGGAAGGATAGGAAAACTTCTAAATATTTTAAGTTATTTTTGGATTTTTGTAGGAAGAAAATGATTTAAGTTTCAATTGAATATAGATCATGTTGAGATGAATTATATACTTAACATTACAGTGAAAACATTTATATTGTTTACACGACAAAACATAGTACACTTAAGTAATTTTGACCCTTAATCTTCTTGAAACAATAAATAATGAAAACATATGGAAAACTAAGAAAATAACAAGTTGACATGAGAAAGTACATCACCAAATGGTTTGACACGGGAATCCTGGAAAAAAAATTCTCTCTATTACCGAAAATTGATCACTTCAATATAACTTACAACAAAATACGACTCCTTTCTGCATACAAATTCCAACCTATTCTCAGTGTTATTACAGCATATTTATATAAATTATGCTAAACTAACTTCAGATTCCAAAAAGGAATTGATTACAAAATAATATCTCACAATTTTTGCAAAAATCTAAACAATCAACTAAAGATAAAATCAATCGCTGGAAAAATGCAGGAAATCTAGAACTGCTAGAAAATCTTCAGCCTTCAAATCTAGAAATTACTTTTTAAATCCTGATCCTCTATATTGGAATCTGGAGAGGTTGAAGTTGTCTTCCCAAAACCTGCTAGTTTCCCTCTCGAGTTTGATTAACTCTACCACTTGTATCAACTAGTTGTCCCTTTGACTGTTATTTTTGAGCCAAAAAATTTGAAAGTAATTGCATGTTTGTTGATGTTTTCTACCTAGTTGATCAATAAATTATTTGTATTTTGGATTTAAATAGAATTTATATGTCGAACCTTTTTTTCCATAGTCTTTGCCTTCATCATCATTAAATAGTTCATCATTGTTGTAAAATATTTCCAAAGAAAATATATTTGAATAATATTTCCAAATATTTTGCTTGAACCTATAAATGAATTTCAAAAAATAAAATTTCAAAATATTCCTTTGAATGATTGAATGAACCATCCTCTTGTTTTGAAATCCATGTCTTATTTTGAAATCCATGACCTTTTTTCTCTTCCCATGGATTTTAAAAATCATGTCCTATTTTTCCATGGTTGGTAAAGTATTTTTATTTTCCCCTTTTACTCTTGTAATTTTTTTTTGATATGTATTTGTCCAAATTTCATTTTCTTTGCATTTCCCTTCTTTATACCATAGCAAAAAACATATCTTTCTTCTGTGTAAAAAGAATTTTTTTACTCAACCTCCTTTTGCTTTCACCTATCATTAGTTTCATAAGTATACGACCTGCAAAAATATCCTTTCACTTCCCTTGGTCACATTTTACTCAAACTCCTTCATGCATAAGCTTATTTCATAACATATGAAATTTCCCTTATTACCTTTCTTGCCACATTTTTATTTTAATTAATACGAGTAATGGTTTTCGATGTGGTTAGGAAGTAAGTGGCTTTCACCTATCATTAGTTTCATAAGTATACGACCTGCAGAAATATCCTTTCACTTCCCTTGGTCACATTTTACTCAAACTCCTTCATGCATAAGCTTATTTCATAACATATGAAATTTCCCTTATTACCTTTCTTGCCACATTTTTATTTTAATTAATACGAGTAATGGTTTTCGATGTGGTTAGGAAGTAAGTGGTTTAGGAGTGGGGGTCCGGAATGAGCTAAAAACTGATAGTTGTAACACACGGTAAAGGTGAAACCACTTTTTCAGTGGGGATTAGGGGTTGAATGTCGAATAGGTACCCGCCCCCCTTAAATCCATCGATACCATTGATTTTTCAATCACACATGTCAAGGTATTTATATTTATGAATGTTTAATGCATGAAGTGCGGGTGAGGTCAAAAATTTAGTTTGACTTTTGATTTTGACTTCAAAATTTATTATTGGTCAATGCATGAAATTAAATGTGGTTCCAATAGTTTAGAGATTGGGTTCTAAGTTATTTTTTAATTAATTTCAATAACTCAAATCAATAATTTCACGATTATGGATTTTTCTTTGTTTTGTGTTTTAGAGGAACAGACTTCAACTTTCTCTATCTTTTGATCCAGAAGTTGGTTTGAAGCACCAAATATAACAATGGAAATCTTCTTCTGAGCATGCTACCATGAAAATACCTGCACCATAATCTGACCTGGGCAATTTATGCAAAAAAATATCTTCTTTGTGTTTGCATCCATTTCCATTCAAAGAAAGAATGAGTAGACTAGCCTCACCATCTAGCTAGGGATTTTTCTAAAAGGGTTTTGCTTGTTATATTATCTTATTATGGTCATGATTGATTAAATTTTCATTTTTTCCCTATTTTCTACATTTCCTATATTACATGCATTAAAATAATAACTTAATAAATATATAACTCTAAGTAAAATAACCCTCTTAGTATATATTTCAAATTTCAGGTATATATTTAATAGATCTATTGTGATGAACTATATATTGGAATATCCAGAACAATTTTATGGATCAATTGACCGTAAGGTATTCAGAACACATGTGCTTATGTTAAAAGCCTATAATTTTGTAGCTTCATTTCATTTATTTTTCCCCTTCAAATTTATGAGGCCTATGAACATAAATAGTTTTAATACATAAGTTATATCTCAAAATAAGGGTAAAAATTGGCCTTATATGATCAATAGATTAGTTCCATGAGAGTCTTTGCAAAAGAAGAGTAATATGGACACGCTTCTCTAATAATTTTCCCTACCTCACATGATATAGTTCTCCAAAAGAAAGATGTGAAAAAGATACAAATTAAAACTTTCTTAGGGTATATCTCCTAAATTATAGTAGTACATGTTTTTAAAACTAAGAAATATGATCTATGAGATCTCTCCTCACTATGGTCCATGTTTCATCTTTTGGAACCTCTCAGAAGAAACATTATTGTAGAAATTCCAACATGACTTGTTTGATGCATGGTTTTAGAAGAAACTAATAATATTGAATTCTTATAATAACATCTCCTAAAATATCACAACTCAAAATATGAAGGTTAGTTCATCAAGATTTTCCCTCACTATGGTCCAAGTTTCAACTTCTAGAACCTCGTAGAATAAAATTTATAGTATAAATTCCAACATGAACTATTTGGTTCATGATTTTAGGAGCATCTAGAAAGATTTAATTATTTTGATCTTATCCCCTAAAAAATCATCGAACAAGGTCCAAAATTTGTATAAGATGATTAGCGGGATTTTCCCTCACTATGGCCCAAGTTTCAAGTTCGAGAACATCCCATCAAATATTTACAGAATAAATGTTAACATGAATAAATGTTATATTCCAAATTGCAACACTTAAGAAAGTTCGGCCCTTAATCTTATTGAAACAATAGAGACTAAAAAAATATGGAAAACTAAGAAAATAAATAGTTCACATGAGAAAGTACATTACCAAATGGTTTAACATGGTAATCCCAGAACAAAACTTCTCTTTATTATTGCAAATTGATCACTTCAGTACAACTTACATCAAAATATGGCTCCTTTCTTCATACAAATTCCAACTCATTCTTAGTCTTATTACAACATATTTATAGATTTTCTGCTAAAATAACTTCATATTCCCAAAAGGAACTGATTACAAAATAGTATCTCACAATTGTTGAAAAAATCTAAACAATAAACTAAAGACAAAATCAATCAATGGAAAAATGCAGGAAAGCTAGAACTACTGGAAAATCTTTAGCCTTCAAATCTGGAAATTTGTGTTTAAATGTTGATCCTGTGCCTTTGAATCTAGACAGGTTGAATTTTTCTTCACAAAACCTGCTAGCTTCCCTCTCAAATTTAATTAACTCTGCCACCTATATCAACTAGTTGCCACTTTCATGGCTATTTCTCACCCAAAAAAAATTGAAAGTAATTGTAAGTTTGTTAATGTTTTCCACCTAGTTGATCAATAAATTATTTGTATTTTGGACTTAAATCGAATTTATGTGTCGACCTTTTTTTTCGGTAGTCTTTGAATTAAGAGAAATTTTTCGATGTAAATCACAAGATAAATCATTTGTCGACGCATTTCGAACCAACGAGTGTGGTTCATCATCAAGACAAGTTGAAAAATCAAATCCATCTTTTCCTGTTTAGGAGCAGAGCCTCCAATGGCTAACAAGGGTAACGGTTAAATTTGACTAGGGACCCGGGTCAAACAAACCAGAAGATAAAATAAGGTACATTACCTTTACCTAAATATATAATATATAAGTATAAATTAACTTTAATTAAATTGGTTCATGAGTTAATAGTTAAAAATATTGACTATTTTATGGAAATTATAAATAATAGAATAGTTCGTAGAACCAAAAATATATAAAGCATTAACTAACTAATTATAGTGTCCCTCTAACCTTTAGGCCCCTTAACACCATTCGTATCTCCCTCAGATCAGCAAAGGATCCTATCGGCCCTAAAGATATGAAAGGGGTATATATTATCCCTTGTTCCTGTGGGACACCCTATATTGGTGAGACGGGTCGCTCCATGAATAAAAGGATCAATGAGCACGCAACTGACCTCAAGCATAGGAGATCAAAGTCTTCTGCTTTAGCGGAGCATGTGGAAAAAACCAATCATCATGTTTGTATTGAGGAGGCTAGTGTCATTGCCAGAGTTTCGCAGTTCCATCATCGAAAATTCAAAGAAGCTCTTCAGATTGAAAAGAGACCGAGCAATCTCAAAAGAGACGATGGCTGGAAAATTAGTAGGTGTTGGGTCCCAGCTCTCTCTTCCTAGTCACTTTCTTCCTGATCTTTTTTTCTTTAATATTATTTTATTCTAATATTTTTATTTTTTTATTATTTATTTTTTTCAAGTATCTTCCATTTTAATTTTAATTTTTTTTTTTTATTCTAATTTTTTATTCTTTTTCTTATTTTTTTGTTTTTAAATATCTTTTCATTTTCATTAATTAATATATATTATAATAATATATATATATATATATTTATATATATTATTATATATATATATAATATATATGATATAGATATAGATATATATTAATATTATTTTAATTTTATTTTTTTTTTAATTACTTATTTATTTTTTTTATTTTTTTTCGTCTATCTTTACTTCTCATTTAAAAATTATATACATATTTTTAATAAGCTAGTTATTCCTTTATATATTTTTGGTTCTACGAACTATTCTATTATTTATAATTTCTATAAAATAGTCAATAATTTTAACTATTAACTCACGAACCAATTTAATTAAAGTTAATTTATACTTATATATTATATATTTAGGTAAAGGCGATGTCCCTTATTTTATCTTCTGGTTTGTTTGACCCGGGTCCCTAGTCAAATTTAATGGTTACCCTTGTTAGCCGTTGGAGGCTCTGCTCCTACTATTTAACAGGCAATGATGGATCTGATTTTTCAACTTGTCCTGACGATGAACCACACTCGTTGGTTCAGAACGCGTCGAAAAATGATTTATGTTGTGATTTACGCCGAAAAATTTCTCTTAAACCTGTTATGGATCACAGAAGCCTCAACTTGTCCTGACGATGAACCACACTCGTTGGTTCAGAACGCGTCGAAAAATGATTTATCTTGTGATTTACAACGAAAATTTTCTCTTAAACCTGTTATGGATCACAGAAGCCTCAATTCAGCAGTCTTTGACTTCATCATCATTAAATAGTTCATCACTATCGCAAAATATTTTGGAAGAAAATATTTTCAATAATATTTCCAAATATTAAACCTATAAATGAATTTCAAAAAATAAAATTTCATAATATTTCTTTGAATAATTTAATAAACTATCCTCTTGTTTTAAAATACATGTCATGTTTTTAAATCCATGTCTTCTTTTTCCTTCCCATGGATTTTAAAAACCATGTACTGTTTTTCCATGGTTGGTAAAGTATTTTTACTTTCCCCTTTACTCATATAATTTTTTTGGAGAAATATTTGTCCAAATTTCATTTTCCTGCATTTCTCTTCTTTATACCATAGCAAAAAATATACCTTTCTTCTTTGTAATTTTGTGGTTTTTTACTCAGCCTCCTTTTCTTTCACCTATACATTTGTTTCATAAGTATATGACCTGTAAAAATCTTCTTTCACCTCCCTCAGTCGCATTTTACTTAACCTCATTCATTTAACATATGAAATTGCCCATATTTCCTTTCCCACTTAATACAAATAATGGTTTTGGGGGGTTAGGTAGTAAGGGGGTATGAAATGACCTAAAAATCTACAATAATAAAGGTGAAACCACTTTTTCGGGGGTATGTTAAATGTTGAACAGGAACCCCCACCCCCCGAAGTCCATCGATGCCATTGATTTTTCATTCACAGATCTCGGGAGTTTTATATTTAGGGAATTTTAATGCATGAAGTGTGGGGTGGGGTCACAATTTTAGTTTGACTTTTGAATTTCACTTCAGAATTTATTATTGGCGGATGGTTAAATAAAATTTTGCTCTAATGGTTTAGATATTGGGTTTATAAGTTGTTTTTGAATTAATTTTAATAATTCAAATAAATAATTTCACACTTAGGCATTTTTCTCTATTTTTTGGTTTTGAGGAGAATATTTGAACTTGATCTATCTTTTGATCAAGAATTCATTTCGAAGCACCAGATATACCATTGGAAAGCTTCTTATGAGAATGTTAACATGAAAACACTTGTAACATGATCTGACCTGAACTTTATATGAAAGAAACATCCTCTAAACATTAAGACTTGTCTTGATCACATGACTTCAAGAACTAAATGGCTCCTTGGACACGGAGGCCTTTAGGCTATGAAACCTAGTGATTATTAGGGAAAATTGACCAAAATGAATAGCAAGAGGCCAATGCCACTGGTTCCTATTATAGGAACCTAACATCATCTCTAACGGGGATGGCATCCTCCCTGTGAGATGCCAAGAACCATGCAGACCATGTGCCTAACCATTGGGTTGATCCCAAACCTGCAACATCCAATTCCCTAAAACTAGTATAGCTAGAAACAAACTAGTAATTTGTTTCAATCCTCAAACTGAATCAAATCCATTCTTCAAACTAGAACCTCAACTGTACACTGCAAACTAAAAACTCTGTTACAGACATTAAAATAAATCAGAAATTTGATGACACATTACTAAAGTCTTAGGGCCTTCTCCTTCAGCTTCAAACTTTGATGATGGTTACCCACACACGATAAAAGTATATGCACTATGTGATCTCTTCTCTCCAGTGTATCCAATTAAGAAAATGGTTACTTCAATGAGTTTTGGTCATACTTCGCATGAGCAGGCAGAAAAGATATGAGACTGAAAACCCAAATTACAACTGAAGTAGTTGAACGTAATTCACAAACATAAGAACAACCATTCTTCTTGATGACTGCAATAGGTTGGTTAGAGGATTTTGAAAAAGATGAAAATGTACATTTTGATGATCTGCAAAAGGACTACTTTCAAAATAAAATGGAGTAATACGTTCATCAAACTTGTCATCTTCATTTGAAACAACCAATTCGTACACAACAATAACATCGACAATTTTTTGGACAAATTGTTCTTCTTCAATAAGCTCTTCATTATCTGAACCTAGAGGCATATTTTCAATTGAGGTAGCCACCTTTTGAAAAACAAAAAGATATACACCCACGGGGTCTAAAACAATCTGCTCTACTTCATAATTATCTTGAATAATTTCATTGTTGAGAATCTTTATGCATGTAGTTTCATAAATTAAATCTTTGGAAATTTATGGATTAAGCTTAAAGGGAAAAACTTGCTACATATTATTTCTTAAAATAATGATTGGATCATGACTTTCCTGAGTTTCTATGCTAGCAAACTTAGAATTCAGATTTTCATAATTTTTTTCCTGAATTAAAAACTCAAGAGAAGAGGGGAATGAAAGGCAACTAGAATGATCATTTTCGTTTCCAAAAAATTGAGAAGAATGTTGCAAACAATCATCTCTAAGCTACATTTCTTCATTACAACTGGGCTGCTTGTCTCTTGTTCCTCTTAAATGTATAAAGGCTGTGAATTTGAAAGTAGGTGATTCAAATGTAGATTTGTTTAATTTTCAATGATGGGAGAAGTAACTACTTTCTCAAAATTTTCTTAAGTGTCATAACAACCATTTTCTACGTCTTCTTCATGGTTGAAAGGTCTCTCATGAAAGGCTTATATAATATCGTCATCCATAAGTTTATCATCCTCATAATAATTTTCCAAATCCTTAATAAAATTGTCAAAAATGTGTGCAACAATCTTTGACGAGCGAAAAGGAAGGATAATATTATTTCTATCTCTCATTAAATACTATATGAAAATCTCTAATAGAATATAAATAGTTACTCAGCAAGCTTTCATACCATGACAGTGCATTCCCCCCAAGGTCACCATGAACTCCTTCATAAGACAATCTTCATGAAATTTAACTTTAAACTTACGGATATGCATATGAATTTTAATCAGATGCAAAGAAACGTCATTTCCTATTTGACCTTTAAATGTAGGTAAATAATTCTACCAACTTACACCAACCATGTGGTTTGGAAAGCCTAGAATATGAATGCGATGCATAGGAGCATACCTTCTAGATTGAGAACTCATCTTGATTTATGGATCCTTCTACTAGTGTAGTCTTTAGTTTAGCCTGAAATTGTTTGGAGTCACGAGGTCAATGTTTCAACCTTTATATGTCTGATTGTTTCCCACCATCAACAACCATATCTTAAACTTCATATTATTTCCTGCGAATGTGAAACCTTTTGTACCCCAGTATGGTCGCTCGAATGTTATAACTCCGTAATTTCCCAAGGCTATGGAGAGAAACCTAGAGTTAATAACAAAACCACTTGCAAAGTTGGGATCTAGCTCGTTCGGCTTCAGAGAGGGATATTTCTTTATTATTTTTTTTATATAGATATTATGTTATTTATTAGGTTTTGAGGTTGGTTTTTCAAATATTTGGTTGAAAATTGCAGATAAATTTCATTGGGCATGGAGTCATGAATCTTAGGGTGATCAAATACAAAAATAACAGAGTAGCTGTAATAGGGAAGGATAGGAAAACTTTTGAATATTTTAAGGTATTTTTGGATTTTTGTAGGATGAAAATGATTTAAGTTTCAATTGAATATAGATCATGTTGAGATGAATTATATACTTAACATTACAGTGAAAACATTTATATTGTTTACAAGACAAAACATAGTACACTTAAGTAATTTTGACCCTTAATCTTCTTGAAACAATAAATAATGAAAACATATGGAAAACTAAGAAAATAACAAGTTGACATGAGAAAGTACATCACCAAATGGTTTGACACGGGAATCCTGGAAAAAAAATTCTCTCTATTACCGAAAATTGATCACTTCAATATAACTTACATCAAAATACGACTCCTTTCTGCATACAAATTCCAACCTATTCTCAGTCTTATTACAACATATTTATATAAATTATGCTAAACTAACTTCAGATTCCAAAAAGGAATTGATTACAAAATAATATCTCACAATTTTTGCAAAAATCTAAAAAATCAACTAAAGATAAAATCAATCGCTGGAAAAATGCAGGAAATCTAGAACTGCTAGAAAATCTTCAGCCTTCAAATCTAGAAATTACTTTTTAAATCCTGATCCTCTATATTGGAATCTGGAGAGGTTGAAGTTGTCTTCCCAAAACCTGCTAGTTTCCCTCTCAAGTTTGATTAACTCTACCACTTGTATCAACTAGTTGTCCCTTTGACTGTTATTTTTGAGCCAAAAAATTTGAAAGTAATTGCATGTTTGTTGATGTTTTCTACCTAGTTGATCAATAAATTATTTGTATTTTGGATTTAAATAGAATTTATATGTCGAACCTTTTTTTCCATAGTCTTTGCCTTCATCATCATTAAATAGTTCATCATTGTTGTAAAATATTTCCGAAGAAAATATATTTGAATAATATTTCCAAATATTTTGCTTGAACCTATAAATGAATTTCAAAAAGTAAAATTTCAAAATATTCCTTTGAATGATTGAATGAACCATCCTCTTGTTTTGAAATCCATGTCTTATTTTTAAATCCATGACTTTTTTTCTCTTCCCATGGATTTTAAAAATCATGTCCTATTTTTCCATGGTTGGTAAAGTATTTTTATTTTCCCCTTTTACTCTTGTAATTTTTTTTTGATATGTATTTGTCCAAATTTCATTTTCTTTGCATTTCCCTTCTTTATACCATAGCAAAAAACATATCTTTCTTCTGTGTAAAAAGAATTTTTTTACTCAACCTCCTTTTGCTTTCACCTATCATTAGTTTCATAAGTATACGACCTGCAAAAATATCCTTTCACTTCCCTTGGTCACATTTTACTCAAACTCCTTCATGCATAAGCTTATTTCATAACATATGAAATTTCCCTTATTACCTTTCTTGCCACATTTTTATTTTAATTAATACGAGTAATGGTTTTCGATGTGGTTAGGAAGTAAGTGGCTTTCACCTATCATTAGTTTCATAAGTATACGACTTGCAAAAAATATCCTTTCACTTCCCTTGGTCACATTTTACTCAAACTCCTTCATGCATAAGTTTATTTCATAACATATGAAATTTCCCTTATTACCTTTCTTGCCACATTTTTATTTTAATTAATACGAGTAATGGTTTTCGATGTGGTTAGGAAGTAAGTGGTTTAGGAGTGGGGGTCCGGAATGAGCTAAAAACTGATAGTTGTAACACACGGTAAAGGTGAAACCACTTTTTCAGTGGGGATTAGGGGTTGAATGTCGAATAGGTACCCGCCCCCCTTAAATCCATCGATACCATTGATTTTTCAATCACACATGTCAAGGTATTTATATTTATGAATGTTTAATGCATGAAGTGCGGGTGAGGTCAAAAATTTAGTTTGACTTTTGATTTTGACTTCAAAATTTATTATTGGTCAATGCATGAAATTAAATGTGGTTCCAATAGTTTAGAGATTGGGTTCTAAGTTATTTTTTAATTAATTTCAATAACTCAAATCAATAATTTCACGATTATGGATTTTTCTTTGTTTTGTGTTTTTGAGGAACAGACTTCAACTTTCTCTATCTTTTGATTCAGAAGTTGGTTTGAAGCACCAAATATAACAATGGAAATCTTCTTCTGAGCATGCTACCATGAAAATACCTGCACCATAATCTGACCTGGGCAATTTATGCAAAAAAATATCTTCTTTGTGTTTGCATCCATTTCCATTCAAAGAAAGAATGAGTAGACTAGCCTCACCATCTAGCTAGGGATTTTTCTAAAAGGGTTTTGCTTGTTATATTATCTTATTATGGTCATGATTGATTAAATTTTCATTTTTTCCCTATTTTCTACATTTCCTATATTACATGCATTAAAATAATAACTTAATAAATATATAACTCTAAGTAAAATAACCCTCTTAGTATATATTTCAAATTTCAGGTATATATTTAATAGATCTATTGTGATGAACTATATATTGGAATATCCAGAACAATTTTATGGATCAATTGACCGTAAGGTATTCAGAACACATGTGCTTATGTTAAAAGCCTATAATTTTGTAGCTTCATTTCATTTATTTTTCCCCTTCAAATTTATGAGGCCTATGAACATAAATAGTTTTAATACATAAGTTATATCTCAAAATAAGGGTAAAAATTGGCCTTATATGATCAATAGATTAGTTCCATGAGAGTCTTTGCAAAAGAAGAGTAATATGGACACGCTTCTCTAATAATTTTCCCTACCTCACATGATATAGTTCTCCAAAAGAAAGATGTGAAAAAGATACAAATTAAAACTTTCTTAGGGTATATCTCCTAAATTATAGTAGTACATGTTTTTAAAACTAAGAAATATGATCTATGAGATCTCTCCTCACTATGGTCCATGTTTCATCTTTTGGAACCTCTCAGAAGAAACATTATTGTAGAAATTCCAACATGACTTGTTTGATGCATGGTTTTAGAAGAAACTAATAATATTGAATTCTTATAATAACATCTCCTAAAATATCACAACTCAAAATATGAAGGTTAGTTCATCAAGATTTTCCCTCACTATGGTCCAAGTTTCAACTTCTAGAACCTCGTAGAATAAAATTTATAGTATAAATTCCAACATGAACTATTTGGTTCATGATTTTAGGAGCATCTAGAAAGATTTAATTCTTTTGATCTTATCCCCTAAAAAATCATCAACCAAGGTCCAAAATTTGTATAAGATGATTAGCGGGATTTTCCCTCACTATGGCCCAAGTTTCAAGTTCGAGAACATCCCATCAAATATTTACAGAATAAATGTTAACATGAGCTATTTAAATATGAATTTAGGAATTCCAAATTCCTATAATCATATTTTATACAATTTCGTGACCCAATAACTGAAAATTAGACTAGAGGATCAATGTGATTTCCCCTTACTATGGTCCAATTTTTAGTTTCTAGAACCTCCGAGAAGAAAATTTATAGTAGAAATTCCAACATGACCTATTTAAAGAAGAATTTAGGAAGCCTATATTTTTCAACCATTGTTGTTATAAAATTTAATACATATAAAAAGTTACATCCATATGGTATAACATATATATCCATGATAAATTTTTTGAAGGGTAAAACCATGTACATATAAACTTGTTGAAAAGAGATTTTAAATAATCATGCATGTCACTAAAACATCTATGCCATAAATATCATTACCACATAAATATTTATCTATTTCAGCTAGAGAAATATTGGAAATTAAAGTAGAGAAAGCCACGTTCCACCCCACCATAGTCTCATTTGCATTGCAATGTTTCTTGATGCCTTCATCACTGCCACTCTCCTCCACATACAAGAAATATGTTCATCCTTTTCCACACATTTATTCCCCTATTTAGTCCTCTATGTGCCACACATAACCAACACCATTCCCATTTCTCACAACCATCTAATTCAAATAAGGAGCATTGCAACACATTGATTTCGTATCAAATAAGTTGTCATTGCTTCTCATGTGAATTTAGTAAGGCAAGGAAAAATTAGTGTATGAGAAGAAGAATAATATAAGAGAGAAAAAATATAAGCTTAAGAACTAATAAGAAGAACCCCTTGATTTCCCCTCCGTCTTATTATTATAATGACACCTTCACCCTTCATAATGCTAACCTTTCAGTTTCTTGTGAAGACTAACAATCACATAAAAGCAAAATATTCATCCAAGGTATATTTTTCCTTTTAAGTCAAATTTTCCCCTTCCCCAAGGCATCATCATCTATTAATTGTCACCTTTATTTAACTCTAGAACTTTTACTAATGAAAATAAGCTTTATATAATATAATATAGTTTGACATGAGAGCATCAATGCTAGAACCCTAACATTATATGCTCCAGCTACATTACAAAATTTGAGGTAATGAAAGGGGTGTAACAATCATAGGATTTATTATTCATGATATATTATTTATATTATTGAACATAATTTTGATTGTATAAATAACACATACTTTAATTTAACTTCCTTTCATAAATTTTCCTTCCTCCCATTGAAAGTAATGTTGTGATATGGAGTACTTAATGTACAAGCACAAGATAATTAGCATGAAATATGAGAATATTCATATCACTACTTCAAATATTAGTAAATTTAATTCAAATCTTATTAAAGGCTATATTAAACATGTGACCTCTTAGTTCAAACATGGTGTATATGGCAAGAGGACACAATAGAATATATTAACAATATTAAAACACTATCATAATTAAATTTAAAAAGAAAACGTGGAGAGATAATGAGAATGAGAACCATAAAAAAAAATCTTACTACAAGGAAATCATTCCCCAAATTACATAATTAAGGTATCTCTCTAGTTCTTTCAATCGAAGAAATGAAATAAATATTGCAAACGTTTTATGATCCTTTCACCTTAAAAATGAAAAGGAACCAATAATTACATTCCTTTTCGAATGGGAATTTCATTTTACAATGATTATAACATGCAAGACAATATTTGATCATACTATGTCTAGGTCTCCTTTGAGTGTGTGTGTCTATGGGTGTGTGTGTGTGTGTGTGTGTGTGTGTGTGAGAGAGAGAGAGAGAGAGAGAAATGCTACAAGTATAAAAAAATGAGGCCATGAATGGTTCTAACTTGTATGAAAATAGAAATGTGATCACTACATATATAGGGACTAATAAGGGATTTTAGGGTTAAAAAGGGTCTTATATATCGCTTAACATGCTCCTTTGTTTAAAACAAGTGTTTCCCTCAACACTTGACTAATTGTTAATGACTTTGCAAGAATAAGTCATTTTCCATGTCATACCTTGCACTGATAGGTTTTTTTGTTTGATGATGTACTCCACAATTGTTGGGTTACTCAATTACATAATCATTGTTTCAATCATTGTTTCTACTTTTTGTCTCACTTTTCATTCTTCATATACATTTGGTACACTTCCTAGTTGCAAATATCATGGTAATGATCTTGATTAGGTGGAAGAACCTTAGGTATTAATCAAAATAACTTGAGATGATTGTTGAAATACCTATGGATATTTCATGACATATATGACATTGAATTTCAATATTTCTTTAACATAATTGTCCCATTACACCTCGGCACCCCTTTCTAAGTAATTTTGTCATTCCATTAAACCTTATTGCTTTAGAGGTTTTCCCTTGGATAGTACCTCTAAGTAAACTTTCCTTTCCTTTTGAGGTAAATATTATGAAGAGATATTGAAAATTAAAGGTCATTATCCCCAATTATTATAGCCATTGGGCCGCTAATACAAATTCAACACCACCCATTTGTGTTGGAAACATGGGAATGTGCAACAAATACTACCCCATATTAATTTTAATATAATGGAACTTCCTCGAACAATTTATGGTGCCACCATTTGTGATAATTATTTGACACTCTAGTGTTCAATATATGAAAAAATTGTAAATCTTTGCTAAATTGTAATTGATGAAGTTATGGGTATTTCCTAAATCAATCAACATTATTACCTTTTTCCCTTTGATATATCCTTCTAAGGGTTTTTGGAATATTTACTCTGGCCATTACATGATAGAATATTATTGAAGTAATATCTTATAGCTCCTAATCTTGTGAAAGTTCAAATTATTGATCTTCTTCCTATTCAGAGTCGATGCAGAATAATTTCTTCTCATTGCAGTTATGCCCCATACTATACTTGCTATCACAGTCAAAACATAATCCATTTTCTCTTCTTTCAACCACTTGCCAAGGAGTCAACCTTGTATATTTAAGAGAAAGAACATTATCTTCACTATAGTTGTTAGTCACTAATTTTCTAGTGGACATATTTTTACTTTCAACTTTCATTTCCAAAATTTAAGAATGCTACAAATATTTAGATTTAAAGATATTCACCTAGTTTTGGATGATTTCCTTTAAGGTTCCCATAAATAGGTATGGAAAATTATCATCTAAAATGTTCCTTACCCTAACAATTCTTAACTTTTGGAATTTTTGGATGTGCTATGTGACTAGACATTTTTTTCAAATATTTACCATTTGACTAAGGAATGTGCTTCTCTTAATATACCCATAATGTGTAGAAATGGACCAAGATATAACATAATATTTTTCCATTTCACAAATCCATTGATATCATACATGTTGGTCTTCCTCTAAAAAAATGGATGCAATATTTATCTTTTGTAGGGATGCCACTTGATGTATATCAAAGTAATGTTCCATATGAAATATTTATTTTATGAGTTAATTACATCAAACTTCCTCATATAAATCCTTCGAATCTAGTAAATCATTAATGTTGACTTGAAGGCCGTAATGATGTGGACCTTGGATTGAAAACATGTTATGATTCTATGATTCAATTTTTTTCTCTCCAATTGTGATAGAATACTACCCATATGAGATTGATTCTCAACACCATGCTTCTCCTTATGTTCTTGATTTATTTATACCTTCACATCCCTTTTAGCCAAATATTTTAGTATAATGTTTTGTAATTCTTTTATTTCTTCCCTGATGAATTTTTGTATATATTCCTTCACATTTTGCATTTCTTCCTTGTTTTCATTCATTTTTGTTTCTATTTATTCCTTATTCTCATTCATATTCTTTTCTATTACTTCTTTATTTTCATTCACCTTATTTTTCATATCTTTTAAGTTTTTCTTAAGAAACTAATAAATCCACTTTTTTGAACATACTATCAGCTATTTTTTAAACTTTTTTCTCTAATAGAGATAACCTAGATTCTAAGTATTCAATTTCTTGATGAGTCAAGGATGATCCTTCAATAAATTTAATTGGTCTAATAACTTTCTTTGGAGGCATGTTGGAAAATAATATTTTTTCTCATATTTATCACAACTTTCAGTCAATAGAAAAAAGGGATCTTCTAATCAGCAATTAGGTCACGAGTAAGTTACATATCTTAATTTAGATAATATCATAATGGACAAAGTTTTCTTGTTATATATTAAATATTTGAACCATTATGGATCCAAAAATTTATTTTTTAATACTATGATATATCTTTTTTTCAATTACACATGTGTGAATTGAATTTGAGTTCCAAGTGAAGGTTATGGTAACTTTCCCAAAACTTCTTGATGTTTAACATCTTCCCAAAAGAAAAATTGTATAATGTTCTGCATGTCCAATTCTTCAAATATAATTATGAAATTTGTACAGGAGGTATGTCTACTGAAATCCCTAAATATTTCATTATCTAAAAAGTTTGAGACAAGAAAATATAGAAAAAAAAATACCAAGTTGACCAATTTAAAATTTATTTCAAGATTATTCATAAACCCTAAATTCAGCCAGGAATGAAAATTATGGTGAAACAAATTATGAAAATTGAAACAGATGCTGCATAATATTTCTCTTTGTTATACTCCAAGTTTCACTATTTGAAACCTCACAAAAAAAATAAAAACATTATTGCAAAAATCTCTAACTAAACTATTTGAAACTAATTTTTGCAGCCTTTAGGAACCTATAATTTTGTAGAGAATATATCCTGATTTATGGAAAATTAAGCTCTAAATTTTTAAATATATGTTCTCCAAATATTTCCCTCAATATGATCCAAGTTTCATGGTCTAAACCTCAAAAAGGAAATTTATTGCAAAAATTTTGAACTAACCTATTTGAGATTGATTTCAAGAACATTCTGAATACCTAACATCCTTGAATTATTTCTCTAGAACTATAGGGAACCAATATATAAAATTTCAATCAAATATAGTTCAAGATGTATTCTCAATATTTTCTATGTTTCACTCTCTAAAACTTCCCTAAAAATTCTTATAATGAAAATTCCATGACCTATTTGAGGTAGTAAAACCGTAGGATCATGAGATCTAATACCAGATGTTATGATCCTTACATATTGGGAATGATAAAAAAAATTAAATGTTATAGTCTTATTAAAGGGGGAACCTCGTTTTACAATGAATACAATGTACAAGAAAATATTTGATCATACTGATACTAGGTCTCATTAGTATATAAAAAGGAGACAAAGGGTACAATTGCAACAAAATGTGACCATGAAAGGTTCTAGACTACATGACAGTATAACAATAGAAATGTAAGCTATACATATATAGAGACTAACAAGGAATTTTATGGTTAATATGAGCCTTATCTAGGGCTTAACAAAAGTTGAAAAATAGAACATTCCACTAGGACTAGAAAGCTAGACATGAAAAGAATATACAAAATATATAAGATAAGTAAAGTAAATGATGAATAACCCAATGGATTAGCTTCTGTGGGTAAATTTTTTGAAATTTATTTAAGAAATTCTTGTTGTATTTTACATGAAGAAAAAAATAGAATATTAAAATCACCTTTTATTCCTACTTAAAAATATATTAAATCAAATAATATTTGTGGAAAAGATTACTATAATAACCTATTAATTTTAAATCAAATTAAATAATTAAATTTAAATTTATACATGGATAAACCAAAAATAATCTAAAGAACCATTATAATTATAAAGAACCATTATAATTATAATTTAATATAAAATAAGCAACTCATTATATAATATGGTTGATGATATATTTATTAGTCTTTGCCCATTCGAAGTTGCAGGGACTATACTAATTGTTTTTAGTCCCTTCCTATTACTTTGAACGGAGAACTAATCAATCATTTTTATGTTACACTGAAGCTTTTTGTTTTGACATGGGAACCAATACAATAATTTTTATTTTAACAAAATTTTCTTGAAGTGCCATCTTCTTTTAACCAATCACCAAAATCCTCTTTCTATTTGCCCTCATACCAAGGCATATTGAGGCAAAGGTTAGGCAAAATTTACGTTACATTGAAGCTTTTTGTTTTGACATGGGAATCAATACAATAATTTTTTTTTTAACAAAAGTTTCTTGAAGCTCCATCTCTTTTAACCAATCACCAAAATCCTCTTTTTATTTGGCCTCATACCAAGGCATATTGAGGCAAAGGTTAGGCAAAATTTGGGAGAAGTAGAAGGCATTAAGACAACTCGACATTGGAAAGAAGTAATGATATCTTTCACTTAGCATTAATCTGCAACATTTCAGGTTAAGAAAACTTATGGCTTATATTCCTTGAAAGTGAAAGCATATTTTTGTTGACAAGTAGAGACATGTATGGAATATGTGTCATGTTTGGTGTATGTGTCAATTTTGATAATTGCATGGTTCGATATGTTAGCATTGTGGTTTGAAAGGGCTCAATCCATAATGGTTAGGCTGATAAAACTTTCGCTTCCTCATTAGCATTCTTCGTTTGGTTATCCAAAAGAACCTTCTTGGTGAGAGACATTTTAGCATGGTTAGTAACATTCCAGCATTAGTTAAATGGGATGAGATTTTCATATTCGATCTACATCATCATCAACTCCGTATGAAGCCTCCTTTGCAATACATGTAAACTTATTATATTTTTTTAATACCTTAGAATCTCACTATTGTTTGTTTTTGTACTTTAAAATCTTTTAACATGTAACTTTTTCACTTTTATAATGAAAAAATCATAATATCACACCTCCTCAACCAAATATCTAAAACATAGGAATGAACTAAATCGCTACTTTGAAAGCAAATATTTATATTAAAATTGATCACTGGTTCTGTTCATCTCTATGATTCATCTTTAACTGATTTGATGTTAAACATATTTTAAATCACTGGTAAACACACTATCTTTTAACACTAATAAACACACTATATATACGAGTTTCGAAGAGGTTTCTGACCTAGCAAAGGTACATTCTAGAGTTACTTCTATAGATTCCAAAATTTTGAGTTGAAATTTTTACCAAACAAGTGTTGTTCTATCTTGTGTTGGGAGGTTATCTACTTTGAATCAGTTGTTGTGGTGACTCTACAAACCACCTCTTCACCATCTCCTCACTTATATTTGCATCAGAAAGAATGAACATACAAAGTTCATTTCATTATTTGCATTAGAAAAAATGAACCTGCAAAGTTCATTTCATTATTTGCATCAAAAAGAATGAACATGCAAAATTCATTTCATTATTTGCATCAGAAAAAATGAAAATGCAAAGTTCATTATCAAAAAGAATGAACATGCAAAATTCATTTCATTATTTGCATCAGAAAAAATGAACATGCAAAGTTCATTTCATTATTTGCATCAGAAAGAATGAACATGCAAAGTTCATTTCATTACCAATGATTGGTGTGTAAAAAACTAATACCAAGCATAACTACCAAGTAATGTCTATAGGAATAATCCTTTCTACAAATGATTAAAGTTTATTTCGCCATACCTAATGGAAAACTAACACCGAAAAGTGGAGAATCAATGAAGTTTTACAATTGTGCTTTACCTTTAAATAATTTTCCCCAAGTCAAAAAAATTGATTTAGTGAATGCAGCTCCACGTGCCGTTACAAATTACCAACATATATACATCTTAAGCAATGTGGAGTTACATCCAAATCCGAAAAACCATTCTGCCAGAACCCCTGAAATTTGCATGGAAATGCAAAGGTGAATGGCAGTCCAAACCACGCTTATAACGAAGTTCCCACGTGATGACCCCTTCCACTTCTACGGACTTGGGCCAAACTATTCTCAATGAAAACTCGTGGCAAAACTCCATAATCACCCTGACGGTACAAAAAGGCAACCTATTGGTTTTGAAATGCCGACAGTATTCTCTTGGCCTCGAGAAGGGAAAACCCTGCAAGAGCGACACATGTTTTCTCCCCTCTCACCACTATTATGTGCATATCTAAGCATTTGGCCCTAATATTCTGCTAAGATTCCTACCCATATTAAATAATGAACCCAGCAAAGAAGCCTGGGGTTGTAACCCTAGCTTTAATCGGTGGCTTATTGATCAAAATTTGAAACTAAATTAATGTTGACGGGGTGAATAAGAGCACAATCTAAATATTCCTGAAATCGAGTAAAGAGACCTAAACAAAGACGTAACTAAAATGGGGATAAACTTCTATCATTAGAATAGAGAAATTATATATGAATGCGTGAACAGATAAGCACAATGTGTATACATACGTCCTTTTAGGAGTACAAGTGAATGCATGCACGAGTTTACACAATGTGTGTATATCCATTTAAGAGTACAACAAGATAAAAATGATAGAAAAACAAGCACACATAATACTTTCCTTCAAAAAATCACAGTATCTTTCTATAGGGGTTTTTGAATATACACCCTATGGGATTTTTTAATATTAACGCTAGAGATTAGAGAATCTCATCCCCTTAAAAGATTAGAAATAAAATTTGGGCTAATATTACAAAATGTGTAAATATCTACATGAATACCTTACCTTTATTAGGAAAAGGAAAAAGGAGCAAGGAGCATTCCACCCATGGATTTTTTTTTACTAAAATGCACTTAGGTGAGGTCAAACATAGCTCTCATTTGCTTCCATAGACACAAGGTAATTTTGTACCAAAAACACCCCCCTCAAACAACACCTTGATGAAAACAACTAACGCTCGCTGGTTCTAATTGTTCTTTCGTGGGGGTGGGGTATAACCCAACATAATAGTTTTTCCAAGGATCATATTCCCCAAAAAAACTAGGGTGACCTATTTCTCTCGGTGCCTTTGTTTGGCAACATGCTAAAAACTCAATATGTAAATTAAAAGCAAATAGCTGTTCTTAGTGTATAGTAAATAATATTTTTGCGTAACTTCTTTCAAAAGATAGCGTGCTCAATTGTCTTTCCTGCAATCAAATCAAGAAGTCAAACATCAACATATATGAACCAACCATGCATGTCTCTGTATGTGTCATCATTCGTTTTTACCTTCCCACAGTACAAAGAAACCTTGAAAGCACCTACATTTTGTTTATGTTTTCCTGCAAGCAATTTTGAGCATGTCCTTACAAATGTCACTTGTCTGTGTGGTTGTGATAGAAACATCGCAATACGAGTGCTCAAGTTGAGAATTTTAAGACACTTGACTGGCTACATGGAAAAAGCACCTATATTTTGTTTATATTTTTCTGCATGCAATTTTGAGCATGTCCTTGCAAATGTCACTTGTCTTTGTGGTTGTGATAGAAACATCGCAATACAAGTGCTCAAGTTGAGAATTTTAAGACATTTGACTGGCTGCATGGAAATAAAAGAGTTCATTAATGCCAAATATAATAATTAAAGAACCAAAGTGAAGTATCTAAGTGCCAAGGATAATGGTGCTTCTTTTCCATATCATACCATCTTCATGCAAGATTTATGCTTATAAGGTTTTATATGTGATGTTCACCACTTTATGGTTGAATGTTTGGTCTATGAATTACAAAAGGGAGAAAAAATAAAGAAGGCTTTTACAACTAGTTGAACAGTACATGGCTAGCCGAGTTTGAAATATATGTCGGAAATGTTAAGTCAGATTGATCTCATCGGAGAGATGGAGCTATCAGATGTATGTGTCATATTGTTGAATCTTTATAGGCTGTCAAATCAAGTTATGGAATCTGTATGTGAATCAAATCAGGTTATGGAGTATGCATGTGAACCAACCACAATAGAGACATTAAATGCCCTATTACTTAATGGCAGTGTGAGATCATATCCATGAACATTTAATAAATGAAATGATGATAGATACTGTAGCTTGTAGTTCTGGAACCCTTACTCTAGACAAAGGCACGTTAAAGTGTCCTTTTGCATAATAGTACTGTTACCATTCTCCCCGTTTCGCTTACCTGAAGAAGAAAAAAAAGACTATTTCGTTATCCAGCACCAACGAATCTCATACCATCGTTCTTTCTTGTAATTGTAAATTTGAACTCTTTTCATGTTGCAAATTTGAAATTTGTATCCTTTTGTGAAATTTAGTTTATTTGATATAAAAGTTGTAATTTACAGAAATAAGTGAAGTGTTTAATGGTGATTTTTTTGTAAGGTTAATATTTTTTAAATTCACTTTTATTAATTAATTTTAATGGAAAACTATTAAGATTAAATTTGGCTGCTTAAAATAATTTATTGCTAATTTCTAAAGTTTTATTTTATTTTATAAGGAAACATTATCTTTATAGGGTTTCTACTTAGTTTTGTATTTAGTTTTGTATTATAGTATGTACATTTATAAACTATTAAAAACTACTTCTAGCTACTAGGTATTGATTAAAAAATAGAATATTTTTGTTAAACACCTTCTTAATGCATCTTTTTAATAAAAATATTTCTCATTTTTCATATAAATTCCCTATTTTTTTCGTCAATTGAGTTTAGCCAAGGTGGTTGAGTAGAATAGTTGTTATCCTCCCTCTCAAGTTGAAGATATATCATTCACCATCTATGAAATGCAAAGAAGTACACCAATTTTTACTTTTTCCTATTAATAATGACTTGCCATTTTGAATAGATAATATACAATTTTCTTCCAAAAAAAAAATATTTAATTTACTCACATCAACATGATTCGATTATCCTTTATATATAATTTTGATTCAAAATTTTCAAAAAATAATAAAATATTCATAAGTAATTATCAACATAAATAAACATAATATTTATTTAATTATAAAGAGATTATCTTATATTATTTGACCCTATTTTTTTCATTTTTAAATATGGTTGATAATAACATAATTCTAATTTTAAAGTTAATAATATCATAATTTTATTTTTTATTTTTTTTTGTAAACCCCTCTACGGGAGAAGGGTAGCCCAAGATTTGAACCCAAGACTTCCAGTTCGGTGAGACTTCATTTCCACGGCCCTTGCCGCTTGGGCTACCCCATGTGGACATCATAATTTTATTTTTTTAGTAAGTCATTTTATTTATAATTCTTTTAATTTGTAAATGAAGATTTTACAAATTTATGAATAATTAATTTTTTTAAATTTATTGAGACAATTTAATTTGATTAATATACCTCTATTATAAATCAATTAAATGTTAAAAATAATAATCCCATTTCATCATATTCAAAGTAGAAGTTGTGTTTTAATTATATTTAAAGCAGACTTTTTGTGAATATATTTATATGACTTTTTATTAAATTTTTCAGATAAAAATTTATTTCGATTTTTCCCTTATAATTTTTTTTGGACATGAAATTTTTTTATATA
>APFE031325119.1:31901-45912 GCA_000404065.3 Pinus taeda | reverse complement strand
AGGGAATGGATCAACAAAGCATGAACTAAACTACCTACTTATTCCTTTTCCTACTGCCAACATCTCCATTTTCCCTTACCTCGTGTCACAAAATGGGTAAGTGGACCCTACATCAGTGATGA
Organism: Pinus taeda; assembly: GCA_000404065.3. Classification (NCBI taxonomy): domain Eukaryota; kingdom Viridiplantae; phylum Streptophyta; class Pinopsida; order Pinales; family Pinaceae; genus Pinus; species Pinus taeda. Next base: position 45,790 of record APFE031325119.1, on the reverse strand, counting down.
CCCAATACTAAACCAATAGGGGGTCATGAAAATATTCTTTTAAGTGGACTCATACTATAATCACAATTCACAAATAAATTGAAAGCAAAAATATTCCTTATGCCTTGATCCCATTGTGTAATAAGCAACATTTCACAAGACCTTGCATTCAATTTAAGCCACTTTACCATTCTTCTATTTTTAAATAGAAATGAGTATTTTTTGTGTTAAAAGGAAGCTCCAATACAACATTTAGTTGATTACTACAAACTTTACAATGTAAGATTGTTTTAAAGACTTCAAAATTCTTAAAAACTCCAATAATGTTGTCTTGTCACTCATGTTTGGACTATTCTTAGAGTTTTGGCATTGGAGCTGATTATTTGGCTTGTATATAGCCTTACATATTGTCCCACAAAATAATCCTAACAAACTTAGATGAATAACTGAAAACAAGGCAATTAAAACTGAAACCAAATTTACTTTCACCAAGATAGGAGTTTCTTAACAATTTATAAGCAACAGAAAAACACTAGAGATAAAAACACATGCAGACAAATTAACATACTTGTTTACCTAGGAAACCCAAACAGGAAAACCTGTTTTCTTTGTTGTGGTATTTTAGTGATTGTTCTTGAGAAATTGGATCTATTACAAATCAATCTATATTTGAGAAGATGTTTTGCTTCTCCTCACTAATCTCAACTAATACAATTGATCTCGACCTGCCTTGATCACTGCTTGATCTCGACCCTCTAGCACACAATTGTTCCTCTATTGAATAGCCTTGTCTTGCCTTGCTTCTTGCTTGTTCAAAACTCCTATTTCCTTATGCAGTGGAGCCCCTATTTCCTTGCACACCTTCTCCTATTTCCTAGTGCGCAAGTAGCTCTAAAATCTTAGCGCACTTGTGTTCCTACTTCCTAGCGCACAATAGGCCCTATTTCCTAGCGCACAAGAGGCCCTATTTCCTAGCGCAAATTTGCTCCTATTTAGCAGCACACAATCTCCTAAATCCTTGGGCACAATTTATGCTCAATTATGCCCTCTCCACAATAAAATATGAACTCCCAAACTTTTGTGAATTATGTGCCTTCGTCATCCTCTTTATAGACCCAATTCAAGCATGCAAGGAAGGTCTAGTTCAATTTTAGAAGCCGAGTTCTAATAGTGAGTTGAATGAGAGTTTAATTGATTCTCTCTCCAATCAACACTTGAGTATTAACTCATTCTCCCTTCAATCAAGACTGAAGACTAACGCATTCTAATTAAACTTGTAACTGCCACCTCGTTCTATATTCAAACTAAAGAAGACTCCACGTAATTGAAGCTCCAACTTTACACATGCCATCTTGATGATTATTCTAGTAAACTGGAAATAAACTCACCATAATTGACGTCTATCTCATGAGCTTGCACTCATGACTAGAGAAAGACAAATCAAGGTCTTCACTGGCTAAGCACAAGCCAAAAGACCTTCACTCACTACATTTTCAACACTCTCTCTTAGTGAGGAAGGGATTTTGTACAACTCCCAACTTATCTCTGAAATAGACAAAACTTCATTTTGCCAATGCTTGGTCAAGATATCTATTGTTCGCTACTATGTTGGAATGTACGATAACTTCACTATCCCTTTCTGTACACAATCATCTACTCGCTCCACTCTACTAGCTTCCACCTTTCTTCAGTTTGTGACTAGAGGCATAGTCATGGGCCTGTAATCCTACATATGAAGCCTCTTGAGGATCTTTGTATTGTACTTCCCCTGTCCCAAGAAGATTTTCCCATTACCCTGCCATACCTCTAGCTTGGGGAAATAGTGCATAAGTCCTATATCCTTCATCTCAAACTCCCTTGCAAGATCTGCCTTGCAATCCTGGATCAAGATGTTTGCTCTAGTCAATATAAGATCATCGCCATAAAGACCTAGAATGAGTGGAAGCCCTGTAATCGTGATTTTCTACAGATTGGCATCTGCCTCACTCTTAGTGAAGCATAATCCTGAAAGTCACTATCAATATGAGTGTACTATGCTCTCGGAGCCTGCTTGATCCCACAAAGATCTCTCTTCAACCTGCATACATGCATGTCTCTGTCGAAAGTCTCAAACCCCTTTGGCTGCTCCATATAAATCTCCTCAACCACTTTTTTGAGGAATGTTGTCTTCACATTCATTATGTGGATCTTCCACCCCATCTGTGTTGCAAGTGCCATAATCATTCTAATGGATAAATAACGAGTCACCATGGCAAATGTATCATCATAGTCGATGCCCTTAAACTGGATATGTACTTCTCCACATTCCCATTTGCCCCATGCTTAACCTTGTACACCCATTGTGCCTACTACTAATTTTCCCTCTGGGCATGACACAATCTCCCAGACATCGTTCTTCATGATGGAGGAATATTCCTCCACCATGGCATCGTGCCAAACTTGTTGAGAAACTGCCTCCTTGAAACGAGGCTCTCAGTCATCAATGACATGTACCTAGTGTGCCTCTGTCACTACTTGCTCTGCTTGAAGATGGAGCTAGGATTTTTAACTTTCTCCTAGGCCTCTTGAATCAACCTCTTGGCCCACTTGGCTCTCCTCCTCCCTGTGCTGGTAGTCACTAACTGAGTGCTTGCCTTCGCTCGTCCTGGTCTCTCTTCTTGATCCTATGCTGACTCTTGGTCATCTTGCTGTGCGACCCTCTTGCCACTTCGTTGAGACTTAATCTATGATATTGTTGAGGCTCCTGCTTGGGAAGGAGTAGCTCCTCTTCAGGCACTCCAACTTGCTCTCGCTCTAAGGACTCCCTTAGAGCTCTATTCCTCATGAACCTCACGTCTCTACTCTGCGCATTTCCTACCTTGCTACTCAAGGCTGCACCTGTCTCAACCTGCAACCGGTATAGGTTCTTCATCTTCGCACCTATTTGCTTCAAACATCCAAATGCTAAATGCTTGAGGTAAGCCTTACCTTTGCTGAAGGTGACATCATAACCCTTCTCCTCTAGGTAGTAACAGAAACAAGATTCTTCTTTAGGCCTAGAACATAGACAACATATTTTAGATGGAGAGAGCTACCTGACTCCTCAAAACTGACAATACCAACTCCCCTAGTCGTGTACTTGCCATCATCTCTTAGCTCAATATGAAACTGCATGTCCTTCTCCTTCAGGTGGTTGAAGTATTCCTTGTTCCTAGTCATATGGAAGGATGCTCCTGAATCAATATACCATACATTGTTGCTTATCGAGTTTGCCATGCAAGCTATCAATTAAAAATCTTTCTCGAACTGAGAAGAAAACGCATCTACCTCTGTTGATGCAACCACATGATCCTTACTCAAATCCTTCCAATTAGGACACTTAGTGCAATAGTGCCCAAACTCATGGCAATGGAATCACTTGATCTTGCTCAGATCCTTCTTCTTTTCATCATTTTGACTGTACTCGGCCTCCCCTTAGCCCTTGTTTCCCTTGGCTTTGCTACCTTTTCTTGCTAGAGAAAAGTTCTCCTCATCTTATGTCTTTGCTAATCTTCTAGCTCTCGTCCCTCTCTAGATTTCTTCTTGGACATAGTCTGACCACAACCTTTTCCAACTGGGAATATTTTCTTTGCTACTAACTGCATCCTAGAATTTCTCCCAAGACTTGTGAAGTCCTAGAAGCGCAATACTCACAAGGTCACTGTCTGCTACAGTATCACCCACTCTAGCTAGCTCATCTCGAACGTGGGTGAACTTGGAAAGATATGTAATGATAGGCTCTCCTTTGCTCATATGGATACTTCTTAGCGTCTCCTTCAAGGCAAGCTCCCTTACATCACTAGAACCTTGATACAGATCTAAGATGGCTTTCCACAACTCATACGTTGTCTTCTTCCCACGGAGATGAGGGATACTATGGTCTTTGACCCCCTCAAGAATAATCCTCCTAGGCTTGGTGTCATTCTTGTTATGCTAGATCAATTGTTTGGCATCTTGAGGTGGCACTATTTGTTTCTTCACAATTTCTAGCACCCCATCATCTTACAAGACCACTGAGATCCGCTCCTTCCATTAGTAGAAATTCTAAGCTCCCTCTAAACAATGATCTTCTCGTAGTCCTTGGAATGCCATCCTGCTTATCCAAAAATTGCTCTTCAAAACTCTATCACAAGCCTCTTGCTTATACTACGCTCTTTACTAACCAATCAATTTGGTGTTGGTCTTTATGGTAATCTCTACTCTAATACCATGTTAATTTTCTCATGAAACTTTGCAACTACTTAGATGAATAACTAAAAACAAGGAAACTGAAACTGAAACCAAATTAATTTTCACCAAGGTACTGAGTTTCTTAACAATTTATAAGCAGTGGAAAAACACTAGAGATAATAAAAGCACAGGCACATAAATTAACACGTTGGTTTACCCAGGAAACCCAAATGGGAAAAACTTCTTTTTTATTGTGGTATTTTATTGATTGTTCTTGAGAAATTGGATCTATTACAAAGCAATTTGTCTTTGAGAAAGCATTCTGCTTCTTCTCACTAACCTCAACTGATACAATTGATCTTGGCCTGACTTGATCATTGCTTGATCTCGAACCTCTAGCATACAATTGTTCCCCTGTTGATCAGTCTTGACTTCCCCCGCTTCTTGCATGTTCCCAGCTCCTATTTCCTTGCGCACTGGAGCCCCTATTTCCTTGCATACTTTCTCCTATTTCCTAGCACACAAGGAGCTCCTAATATTAGCGCACTTGTGGCCCTATTTCCTAGCGCACAAGAGGCGTTATTTCCTAGCGCAAATCTGCTCCTATTTAGTAGCGTACAATCTCCTAAATCCTTGTGCACAATCGATGCTCAATTTTGTGCATCAATTTTGCGCTCTCCACATTCAAAGATGATCTCACAAACTTGTGTGAATTATGTGCCTTCATCCACCTCTTTATAGACCAAATTTGAGCATGCAAGGAAGGCCTAGTTCAATTTTAGAAGTCGAGTTCTGATAGTGAGTTAACTGAGAGTTCAGTTGATTCTCTCTCCAAAAAACATGAGTATTAACTCATATTCCCTTCCATCAAGACTGAAGACTAACTCATTCTAACTAAACTTGTAACTGCCACCTTTTTTGGTAGTCGAACTGAAGAAGACTCCAAGTAACTGATGCTCCAACTCTATGCATGCCATCTTGATTATTATTTTAGTAAACTAGAAATAAACTCACCATAACTGAAGTCTATCTCATGAGCTCGCACTCATGACTAGCGAAAGACAAATCGAGGTCTTCACTGGCTAAGGCACAAGCCAGAAGACCTTCACTCGCTACATATAAAAAAAATAGAAAAAAAAAAAAACATTATAAATTTCAAGGATTATTATGCCCATGCCCACTGGGGGTTTTCTTCTTGATACCAACCTTTAACGAGCAGAGGACTGAGGTTTGATTCATTGCTTTCTCCAAGTTGTCCAAAACAGTATCATCTTCCATAGCCATTTGGTCTATTCCATGTGAATCAATAGAAGGCACATGGGAGACCGATTTCCTTAATCCCTCATATCTTTGGCTTTCTTCTATTCGTTTGCCTTTGAATCACCTATGTGTCTAATGAATTGTTTTGCTCCCAGTATTTTTGCCAGCCCTCTGATTTTCTCACATACAGTGACAGGCATTCTTGAGCTTCGTTTGTTGTAACTTTCACTTCTATGAAGTCCAATGTTCAGGTGTAATGTCCATCTTCACAAACTTGAGTCTACATGAGCTTCTAGTCCTTGGTGGAAAGAGATAGTTTCCATACCACTTCCAAAACTGTACAAAGCCAAAATGTATGACACCCACTTTAGAGCTTTGCAGTTGGCGAAATGAAATAGCAAGGTATACAAATGGTGATGGGTTCCAGCTTGTTTTGGACTTAATACCACGTGCTTCAGGCTTTGTCAACTTGACAGTGTATAATTCAATTACACCCTGCAGCAATAGGTGTGAGGTTGTACATAGAGATGAAGCCGATTATATAACATCTACCATTGTTGATATGATTTTCCAGTTGTCTATTGTAATGCAATGCATTACATGTTGAGATTGAATTTAAAGTTCATGGAAGATAGCAATGTCCTTCTTTTATTCTTATTGTCCGAGGTTGGAGAGTACATGCCTCAATTGTCATCTCATCCAGCAAGGAGTTGTCACACATCTGAGGTTCTTGTGGCTATGCATGATTGATCATATGATGAATTATTGCCACAGAATCCATCACCCCTTGCATTAAAGCCAAAGCTTTGTCCTGGTTTTTGGTATTTTTTTTTAATCCCTATGAATAAGTTGCTTCTTGATTTCTTCAAAGGCAAGATTGACCCTCCCCCACCTTGCGCTCCCCTTGTGCCTGCCACCCCTGTTTTACCTTTCTTAGCTCTTTAAAAAAATTGATGTTTCTTCTATCGAACTGGTTGTGGTTAACAAGGGTGATGTTGTTGCACTTTTATGCTAGAACTGTTGATTTTTCAAGTACAATGTAGACCAGTACTTATTTTTGAAAATTGATAATTACTTCTGATGATTATGTCTTCTCTTAGCATTTACAACTTCTTCATCAAGCAATTATACTTCAAAAATTTAACCATTAACAATAGAAGAAAATAAGATATCACAATGCACAAGAACAAGACAAATGTTTATCCTGGGAAAACCCAATAGGGGTAAAAACCTAGCAATCCTTTCCTTAGAGAATCAAATTCAACAAGAGATATCAAAGTCAAAGTTATGGATAAACTGACCAGCAAGAGCATCCACCAAGTGTCCAAGTCAGCGCTAATTGCAATCATAGAGATAGAAGGTGTTGCCCTTCTTGCACAGAGATAACCAACAGAAGTTTGGCCCCTTTAGCAAAGGTATGTACCACAGACCTTCAGCCCTCTTCCAGATATATGAATCACAGAGTTTTGGCCCTCTACCTCAGGATACAAATCACAGGCTCTCAACCTTCTTTCACAGAATTATATCACAGGACTTTCTACCTTCTAGCACAGGGATACAATCAGAACTTCGGCCTCCTGGTTCCTCAGAAATATGGCCTCTTAGCACAGAGACAAACCACAGAGATACAACCTCTTTCACAGAGCTGATTTGGCCTCCTTGATCCACAGAGATTTGGATTCTTTGCACAGAGAAACACTACAGAAAAAACTCAGCCCTTTCAAGAGATACGTAACAAAGAAATTTAACCCTTCGACTTGCCTTCACTATCCTTGATATGCTCCTTGACTTGCTTCATATGGCTAGAGATATTCTTGCTTGATGCTCAAAGCAAGTTGTGCTTGGAGAGGAAGGATGACTTCAATATATAGTGAATCCATGGGTTGAATGGGTGCCAAGTTCTAGCTGGTGACAGTTATACATCTGAACTACCCACTTTTACTCCTGGGGTGGATGACACTGAGGCATCCAATGACGTGGATACTCTTGTAGAAGACAAACCATCAGCCTTTTCAAATGGAGCAAAGTCTATTGTAGCGGATGACCAGGAAGATGCAGTAATGAATGATGTTGTTCACAGCAATGAAGATGAAGATGTTGACCATGAAGAGTATGATTTGGAACATGCAGAGAATGAGGACAATGAAGAGTAGGAAACTAGAAGATGATGATGACAACGACTTTGCTAGGAAGCTTGGTGGCATCTTCTGTTGATTAGTGACTTGTATTAGAAGATCTATTGAAAGTTGTTTTCAAATCTGTGCATGTATTGGCAAGCACAATGGTAGTTTTCTGTTGTAGTTTTGCTTGGAATGTCAGTGTAAAATGCCAATTTCATGTGTTGCTTGACATGATGTTCTCGTAGCTATTCAAGATAATTTTTTCTTTTGTCTGTACTGAATCTTGTTAATGATGATACAGATCCTATTTGTTTAATATTATAGAGGAGCCTATGCAGAAGCAAATATCATAACTTAATTTTAGATCATATTATGCTTCTCAGCCGAGGGATCAGTCATGCCCTTGAATCAATTACCTCATTGGCATTTGCAGCTACTAGCATTTGAATAATGTAGACCTGGGTAAATATTCTTAATTATATGAAGACGATAACACTTTACAGCTGCAACTGTGAACATTAGGTGATTCCTCCTGTAATCTATGGAATTTGAAGGCATTGAGTATTAAATAACTGGCAGATGATTGTTTTTTAGTTTTCATATTGTCATTGTAATGCGAACATTTTGTCTTGGAAATTTTTATAGTTGCTTCTGATCATTCCAAAATTTCAATAATATTTCAATTACATGAAAGTATTTTTCTATTCGAGTAAAACCATGGGTTAATTATTTAGCTGTCTCCATAGCTGAAGATACCTTGGTATTTCTTTGTTTGTTTTAATATATTTATTAATTTGTGGTGGATATGAAATGGGTATATACTATATAGTATTGGGATATTTATGGTTTTTCATGTTCTGTAAAAGAAATTGTTGCATTTGAAGTTGTTTGTGAAGTATCTGTTACAATTCCTCTATTAAATAAATTATATTATTATAATCCGTTGGTTGTCTGGCCAGTTGAATGAAGATGACATCTCCAAATAAAATTTATGCAGCTCTGCGAAGTTCTATGTCGAAATGTGCCAACTAAAATGCTTCGTTATTTTATCATTAAAAAAACATAATTCATTATTTTATTGTGTAAATGCCATAATTTCCGTTAAAAATGGGACAATCATCCACTGAATAACTGGGAATTATAAGCCTTTGTTCAATTCTATTTTTTCGGAGCTCCAGAAAGTGGCGGCGTTGCTACAACTGTATGTAGAATTGGTGCGATATTTTCTTATTCAAAGGTTGAAACAACCCTTTTTCACAGAGAGTAGAGTAGATCTATGGACAGTATTGTAATTGGTGTACACTTGGCTAAAGTATATATTGGGATGGATTTTGGAAGACACATCTAGCACATTTTTTACTGTACTAGGGAATTTCATTAATAATATAAATATGCACAAAAATATTTACAGAGACCTCGGCAAAATCCATTAGCTTGAGACTTTTAGGATAGTTTGATCGAACAATATTAGGTTTGAGAGACATTGAGGACATTTTTGATAATTCAACGTTCATGTAAACCTGGAAAATGGCTTTCAAAAGAGAAAATGCTTAAGTTGTGATCAATTTTTCATTTTAGAGAAAACAATTGTATATACCTGTGTTGTATTTGTAACATTTGTTTTAGCAGTAATGGTTATGTTTTGTATTAGGAGAGGGTTGTAGTTGAAGTGGTCAGTGGTGTAATACAAACACGGACCGCAACCTTCACATAAAATAGTCATAGCCAGTTTCAAGCTATTCTGCTCTGGTCGATTCTACATATCAAGCAGGTATACTTTCTTTGTATATATTTTTTTAATTTATTTATGACATTGTGTATCTGTGTTTCTGTTTCAGCCACTAGATGGCTTGTCAGGAGCACCAACACTAGCAATAGTGCCACCATCATCCTCAGCATCGTTACCGGCATTTGGCACTGCAAGCAAACCGAAAGTTCCCTGCTATTTTTTCCAGCAAGGATATTGTGTAAAGGGTGATAAGTGCCCTTTTATGCATGGTCCGTTTTTAGGAGTTAATCTAACTTCTCAAAAGACAACAAAACCAAGTCCAGCAGTTACAGAGCCTTAGGCAATTGGGAAACAAACAGTCAATGAAACTGAAAGCAACAAAGATGGAAAACATCCATCTGATTTAAGCTTTCCCAAGGCAGTGCAATCAATTGATCCTAATGCAATGCAGTCAAGCAACCCCATGACATTGAAGTCAAACAACTTTCAGGCAGTGCAGTCAAGAAACCATGTCCTAGCAAAGGCAAATAACTTCAAGGCCTCACAGTCAAGTAACCCTGTTGCATTGCAGTCCAATAACATCCAAACAAGGCATTTGGGCAATCCTTTAACACTGCAGTCAAATAATGTCAAGGAAGCCCAGTTGCAACCAGAAGCTAGACATGTCTCTCAATCAAGATCTTAGCCTACCTATATAAAGGGAAGTCCACATGAAGTCGAACAATTTTTGCCAGAGATTGAACCTACAAGACAAAGGATACATGATGCTTCAAGAAACAGGTCTCGGATATGCCCGTCTCATCCTCCAGAAGAGAGACTACAAAATGGATTAGAATTGGAGGATTTGCTGGGTGGATCATCACCAGGATTTGATGTACTTGTGGATGATGGACCTGACCAACTAAGCCACCGGGAGGATGCTGATTACTATAAACATGATATGGAATCTGGATGAGATGCAATCAATGGTCGAGAAAGAAATATGCATAGCAAACGAGAGCTTGTCCGAACTAGCTACTATGATGCTGAATTTCAGTGTGACCATGGAGCTTATGAACCATATAAAAATAGGGGATATGAGCGCGGTGGCCGAAAGCAGTCTAATGCTTTTGATGATAGGGTTCTCGAGAGACCGATTATGCGAGAAAGGAGGTCCTTGTCTAGTGAAGATGATCCTAAACAGAACAATATGGAGGAATTAACCCTAAAACCTACCACTATAGACTATAAAGGCCGAGAAGAATTAACCGCTAAACTATTCTACCGTGATCAATTCAGAGCTTGAAATACAAAAATTTAAAAAGGCCTTTTGTAGATCCGAAAAATGTGGGTAAAGGGTTAGTTAATGCCAACCTGGTGGATAACAGACAGGTCGAATTTCGCCCTGAAAACTTGAAATGCCCTGCAAACAACGGTGGAAAGCTCTGATAAAACCTTTGAACCGAAAATTAGTGAGCGAGAACCTGAGATTGGGCGAATGAAACGGAGCTTAAAAGGTCGAAATGACGAACTTAAACGAAGAATAAACTAAGCAGCTCGAAAGGGCAGAAGGAATACCTAGCTGGTTCATGGGGGAACAGATTCTGGATTTTTCTCTACCGCCAAAGAAGAGTTGCGTGTTGCAGCCCTAGCTCGCATACCTCCAGTGGAAACATCCCCGAATAATAACTCTGAAGACAGAGAGGCCATTGGGTTGAGAGACAAAAAGACAGAGAGGCCATTGGGTTGGGAGACAAAAGGACAGTGTGAGGATCAACGATCAATCTTCGTTCAATCATCTAACACCACAAGTCCACGGTCAACAATAGGACATGCATTGGCTGGGGCAATTCATTTCAAAGGGAAACGCCTTACGTCATAAAAATTATCATTATAAAGGAAGACATACATGTGAATCCCACATTATTTTATAACATTTTGGTTGTGTAGATTTAATGTTACTCATTCTTTTTAAAGTTCTTTTGAAATTGTGGAAAGAAAAATATAAGTTTTAAAATAAAATGAAATGAAAAAATATAATATGAAAATGATATGTCATTGGATAAAGGGTTCACTAATAAGTTTATGACATCAAATCCACCAACTAAAGTGAATGAAAAGAAGAGGTTTCACACCCTCTAAGTTCTAGTTGCACAAAAGTCTTGTACCAAAAGAGCTAAGTTTCTAGATTTAAAACTTTTATTTCAGTGACTTAGCTTAATTGATGGTTTTTATAAATCTCAAATGAGAATTTAATCGGAATTTTCAAAATAACTTGATCAATAACTAATAAACCATCCATCAAAGTCCTTAAAGATTAATAACAATACCTCAATCCAATTAAAACCCTTTATAACTAATTTTTAAAAAAAAAAATCAATATTTATAACTCAATATTTTACTTAATTTAATCGAAAATTTATACCATCCATCAAAACCCTCGATTAAAAACTTTTACACGTGATTAAATTTTAACTTATCAAATAATTAAAATTACAACTTTTACACATTTAATCAAATATTTAAGTTGATCAAATACTTAAAATTACCTTAATAAAAAATATGAAAAATGTTTTTACACATTTAATCAAAATTTTAAGTTGAGAAAATACTTAAAATTACCTTAATAAAAAAAAAATGAAAAAACATTTTTCATGAGAAAAAAATAAAAATTAAAAAATCACCTCACTTTATACATTCATACCAAAAAAGTGTCACCTCACTTTATAAATTCATACTGTGTGCAAGAGCTCTATTTTATCCCCAACACTACAACCTTTGTTTGATCTACTTGTCCAACGCATTCTCCTAGGTATTTATGTTTTTAAAGACTATGTTCGTGTCACATGTGCGCATGGCACTGGTTTCCTTAGTGGGATGCATTATAGTCTCTTCACTAAAATTCATGTATTCAGGAGGGATGTTCAATGACATATGTGCACACACGGGTGGTGTCCCTAGTGGAATGCATTATAGTCGCTTCATTAAAAAGTAAAAAGTCACCATGTGGGAGTGTTGAAAAAAAGGATGCACCATGTGTGTTAGTTATGCACCATGTGTGTTAGGTTAAGCCAATATAAAGTGATAGTAAATGGTGGGAATTAATAAAAAAAAAGTTGTTATTATATATATGGATGGTTATAAAAAAAATTGTTATTAAGTTTAGGGGTGCTTTCCATTTTGGTATAGAAAAGTTGTTGTAATGTCTTGTTATGTTATGTTATCTTATGTAAATATTTTGACTGAGTCAAATTACATAAAAATAAAAATGAAATTAAATAATTATATTATAATTAATGATTATTAATGATTAAACAAGTCTAGATCTATTTTAAGTGTGAATCCATCAAGTGTCAAGAGGGGGATCAAATCTCTCGAGGTGCAACTTTTGCTCAAATTTAGCACTAAAAAAAATTACATCTAGAAAGATTTGATAAATCTCTAGAAGTACAACCTTTGCTAAGTTTTGTATTAAAAAAAATTACATCTTGAAAGATTTGATCTCTGGACAATTGATAAATTCATAATTAAGATAAATCTAAATTAATTAATTTATTCAAAAATAAGTATAAAATTACTCAATTTATTGGTTGAATATAAATATTAATATGGTTATAAAGTGTTTTAAATTTTCATCCTGATAGATATATATATATGAACTAGATTGCTCGACAGTAATTTTTCATTTTTAAATACAAATGTTTATGATTAAATATACTTCACAATATTTGATTTTTTGCTAAACTTAAAATTTTAAAGGAAGGTGTCTTATAATTTAGTACGAGGTAAATGTTTTCGGCGTTAGATAATGTTGAATTAATAATATTGAGCGAAGAAAAAATGCTTCTATTAAAAACCTAAATAAAACATAAATAAGCTTTAAGTTAAAAGAACACAAGTCAAGTGAACGATAAAGTAAATGTGAATTTATGTTTTGAATTAAAATTAAAAATATAAAAGAATGTTGCTCCTATGGGGCGAATTTATGTTTTGACTTAAAATTAAAAATATAAAAGAATGTTGCTCCTATGGGGCCTCCTCGGTGTTTTCTCTAATGGCATCATTCATCTACCCCTTTCTTTTTGGCACACAGTACAGGAACTCTAGAAATCACTCGCAGGAAGCCATGGAGGATCGCAATTGGTTTACAAACGCTGATGTTATTGCGCAAATGGAGGACTGGATTCCTGACCCAGCCAGAACCTCTATCGAGTTGTGTTGTTGAGCTTTACTGGCTTTAAAATAAGTCTAAAACTAATGTGCCACCAGAGGAGTACCACCAGATGCTTCATCGTCTCTCCAAGAAAAATCTCAAGGGAAAGTACCAATTTCACCAAAGAGATCCCTCGACACCCATAAATTTCCCCAATTCTATTTAATTTATGTTTTGTTGGATGCAATACTTATTGGCATGGTTTTTGGTTATTCGGTGGACTTGTTATTGTATTATGGTTTTGGTTTTGCCCTGTAAGCTATGTTAGTGATTTTTATGATGGGTTTCAAGTCATTTCCCCTACCTATATTGTCAAGAGCAAATTATTATTCTACCACTATTCTGGTTTCCACAACAGGAAATCATCTAGATGTATTTTCTTAAGCTAACCAATATAATTTTGAATTTATATGTATATAAT
>APFE031325116.1:0-42721 GCA_000404065.3 Pinus taeda | reverse complement strand
GAATTACGGTTTGATTGAAAATTCATATTCCGTAGGATTTATATTGTATTTTAATATATTGTACAAAAATATAATGAAAAAAACTTGTTAGTCTTTGAGTTTCCAAGATAAAATTTATGTAAATTTTTGTGTCATTCAACAACACTATAATAATTCAACAAATGAGTAGCTATAGCAAAAGTGGTTAGCTTTTTACAAATTTTATTATTAAATACATATTTAATATATGAGCCCAAAAACATTAATAATACACCTTTCACTTTGGCAAAAGTGATTTGTTTTTTACAAGTTTATTTATTTTTTTATCTTATTACCAGAGAACATATTCAATATGAGTCTAAAAACACTTATAATATATTTCCTCAAACATAAGAACTTCATTTTTACCATTTTTAAAGATGAAACAAAAATACTTATACCCTTGAATCATTAGATTATTCAATAATAAATTAAAATAGTCCAATGTGAAGCTAATGGGATTTTGGATTGCTCAAGCGAATGGAGAGTTAAGTAATCACTTTGACTTCAATTTAGTTATAGTTTGCTCCACAAAGATTAGGATGAATAGTAGAATATGTTTGTTTTACCCAAATAACATTTAGAAAATTGACAAATGACAAGGAATAGGATCAATAGTATAACTTATAAATTACCCTTCGAAATAATTCTTTTAGAAAGGAAATAATTAGCAAGTTGACATGCTTATGACTTTGTATATTTGTTATTCCTCGTTGAATGATATTTAGATTTCCATTTCATTGGTGGCAAATTTTCCCAAACAATGACAAGGAATTTCTATCAGATATAAGAAAGAATTAATATGAATAAAAGAAACATGTAAAATTGAAAACTTAACAAATAGCTAATCCCAAAATCTTTTAAAAATTGATTCTTTTATAATGATATTTGTAAATGCCACTTTTGTTGGAAACTTAAGTTTTAAACTAAGATTTTTCTCTTTTTAGTATAGATAGAGGTTTTGTTGTACTCTTAATGTCTCTATTTTTTTCCATCCTCCTTTATTTGCTTGGAAGAATAAGGATAGAGGCATAGATTTCAATTTTGATGGCGACACTACTTCAATAAATCAATAACAAATCTCTCTTTGACAAAAATGGTTAGGTCATTATAATTATTTTGCATCTTTATTACTCAATAGATTAGATCATTTCATTATGTGAAAACAAGACAAACCATATCATAAAATAGACCATTTTAGTTATCAAATTTTAAGTGGAATAGAATGCAACTTATCATATTATGAAATATAACAAGTTTGTAACAAATATTGATTTTTTTTCACAATGTCTAAACATAAGAAAAAATCATTATATCATTACCTCATTAAATTGTTGAATAATGAACTAAAATGATATATTGTGAAGTTAATGAGACTATGTTTTAGAGTGGATGGAGAGCGATTACCAAGGCTTCATTTTAGCTATGTTTTGCTAACTTAAATAGTAGATTTCATTTGAGAAATGGTTTCCTCCATTTAAAGGATACATTTGCCTATTGTACCATGATACTTGGAAATTTAAACCTCAAAATTTCATATATTACACCATGCAATTCCTGGCAAGAGTATAAAGAACTTAAATCAGAATTCAATTGCTTTCATAACTCAAACATCTAAACATCTTATCCATTCTAGCAAACTATTAAATTTAATTTAGATTATATCAGTAAGACTTACAACAAGGAGTATAAAGAACCTAAATCAGAATTCAGTTGCTTTCATAACTCAAACATCTAAACATCTTATCCATTCTAGCAAACTATTAAATTTAACTTAAATTATATCAGTAAAACTTACAAGGAAAGCATAAAGAAGAGAACCAATTACACATACACTTTTACTACAAAAATATTATAGGGTAACTTTTACCATGTAATATCAGTTAGAAAAAAACAATACAAAACCAATAAACCAATAAAAGAATATTGAGAAAAAAAACAGCTCTCCAGTATTCCAACAAAATAAAAATCAAATATCCAACACAAATTCTCTTTTCCTTACAAGTGAAAACAACAACATTCAATTTTCATATCTAAAATTAATAGACAATCTACCTTCTAAATCATCATTGTTCCACCCTAATGAAAATGAAATAGATATAAAATATTTAAAGGCCCACAATACAAATCCTTATTATTCCACCATAATTAAAGTGAAATAGATATAAAATATTTCAAAGGCAAACCATACCATTCCACTTCTAAATCTTAATAAAAGTGAAATAGAAATAAAATATTTCAAGGCAAGCTGTACCATTGCACTTCTAAATCTTAATTTATAGGAACCAAAAACACCAATACAAAACCCATAAAGCAATGTAAAAATTTCGAATAAATGAAACAGCTCTCAAATATTCCAACAATATAAGCAGGAAATAGAATATCCAACACAAATCTTCATCCTCATTTCCTTACTGCTCAAAACAACAGCATTAAAGCAATGTAAAAATTTCGAATAAATGAAACAGCTCTCAAATATTCCAACAATATAACCAGGAAATAGAATATCCAACACAAATCTTCATCCTCATTTCCTTACTGCTCAAAACAACAGCATTCAATTCTCATCTCTAAAAATGAGAGATAATCCACCTTCTAAATCCTGATTTGTAATGGTGCTGTATCATCTTCTAACACGGTAAAAAAAAAAGAAAAAAAAAATTATTTAATCAACTTCCTCAATTTTAGGCCCCGAGCCTGCAGCAGCAGAATAACCCTGTTCAGGAGAGCCAGCAGCTCCATAGGCTCCACCAGGTATATCAGCACCAGCGCCTTGGTACATCTTAGCAATGATAGGATTGCAAGTGTTCTCCAGCTCCTTCATCTTGTCATAAAACTCGTCAGCATCTGCAAGCTGGTTGTTATCCAGCCACTGGATAGTCTGTTCAAGGGCATCCTCAATCTTCTTTTTATCAGATGGATCTAACTTTGCCGCAATCTTATCATCTCGAATGGTATTCCTCATGCTGTAAGCATAGTTCTCCAAAGAGTTCTTGGCCTCTATCTTCTTCTTGTGCTCTTCATCTTCAGCCTTGTATGTCTCAGAATCACGAACCATCTTCTCAATCTCCTCCTTACTCAATCTACCCTTGTCATTTGTAATGGTGATTTTGTTTTTGTGACCAGTGGTTTTGTCCTCAGCAGAGACATTTAGAATACCATTGGCATCAATATCAAAGCACACAGTGATCTGGGGAACTCCTCTGGGAGCAGGGGGAATACCAGAAAGTTCAAATTTACCCAACAAGTTATTGTCCCTGGTTCGAGTTCGCTCACCCTCATACACTTGAATCAACACACCAGGCTGGTTGTCTGAGTAAGTAGAAAAGACTTGCTCCTTCTTTGTGGGGATGGTAGTGTTCCTGGAGACGAGAACTGTCATAACCCCACCTGCAGTTTCTAGCCCTAATGAAAGGGGAGTAACATCTAGAAGCAACAGATCTTGCACTTTCTCACTGCCCTCTCCACTCAAAATAGCAGCTTGCACTGCAGCTCCGTATGCAACAGCCTCATCAGGGTTAATGCTCTTGCAAAGCTCCTTGCCATTGAAGAGGTCCTGCAACAAGGACTGAACCTTAGGGATCCTGGTAGACCCACCAACAAGAACCACATCATGGATTGAGCGTTTGTCCATCTTCGCATCCCGCAGGCATTTCTCAACAGGCTCCATGCACTTCCTGAACAAATCCATGTTCATCTCTTCAAATCTAGCCCTAGTAATAGTGGCATAGAAGTCAATACCTTCATATAGGGAATCAATCTCAATGGTGGTCTGGGCAGTTGATGAAAGGGTTCTCTTAGCTCTCTCACAGGAAGTTCTGAGTCTCCTGAGGGCTCTGGCATTACCACTAATGTCCTTCTTATGTTTTCTCTTAAACTCTTGTACAAAGTGGTTCACCAATCTATTATCAAAATCTTCACCACCCAAATGTGTATCACCAGCAGTAGCCTTCACTTCAAAAATACCCTCTTCAATTGTGAGCAGAGACACATCAAAAGTACCTCCACCCAAATCAAAGATAAGAACATTCTTCTCACCAGAACTGCTAGCCTTCTTGTCAAGCCCATAGGCAATAGCAGCAGCAGTGGGCTCATTGATGATTCTCACAACATTCAAACCGGAGATTGCCCCTGCGTCCTTGGTTGCCTGCCTTTGAGAATCATTGAAGTATGCAGGAACAGTGACCACAGCATTCTTAACAGTGGTCCCAAGATAAGCTTCTGCAATCTCCTTCATCTTAGTTAAAACCATGGAAGAGATCTCTTCGGCTGCAAAATGCTTCTCCTCCCCTTTGTATGTTACAACGATGCTGGGCTTATCGCCAACCCCTGAAATGACCTTGAAAGGCCATAATTTCGCATCGCTCACAACGGAGGGATCAGAGAACCTCCTACCAATCAACCGCTTTGCATCTGCCATAACATAGAGAACTGATTTAGATTGAACACAAATGCGAATTCTACACAAACAGAAGAGTCTTACAGATGCAAATTCGAGCCTTCATATCAATCACATTAAAAAAACTATAAGCTGAATTATGTCCATCCCAGTTCATAGTCGAGAATGAAAGGGGAATTAATATACAACAACTGAATCACATATACAGAAATAAGCAGTGGAATAAACTCCCTCAAAAGAGTGACAGAGATTACTAACCGAAAACAGTGTTGATAGGGTTCATGGCGACCTGGTTCTTGGCAGCATCTCCGATGAGACGCTCTGTATCAGTAAAAGCGACATAGGAGGGAGTGGTTCGATTCCCCTGATCATTGGCGATGATTTCCACCTTGTCGTGCTGCCACACTCCCACACACGAGTACGTCGTCCCCAGATCGATTCCGATCGCTGCTCCCTCGCCCATATTGACACTCTCACACACAGAACGCAGAGAGGGAGTGAACTTACGAAATTGGGCCGAGAGCGATGGAACGCAGAGAGGGAGTGAACTTACGAAATTGGGCCGAGAGCGATCGAAACTGTAGACGAGTAATGCAGGCCAAGAAGCACGAGAGGGGGAATGTTCAAAATAGTTGTTTCACACTTGAATTTCCTTCCCTTGACCATATTTTATAGTAGTAGAAATACTCTCAACTTAACTTCTCCCTTGGAATGAGTTAAAAAGAGGGGTTGGTTTTTCAACGAATTGCCCCAAAACCAATCTGTCATGGGTATTTTTTTTTTTCTTTGGGAAACTTTATCCATCAGTTTTTATTGTTCCGTAAACCTATAAACCCATTTTTCTTTTTCTGGAAGCTTCAGTTATCCATCAGTTTTTATTGTTCCATAAACCCATAAACCCATTTTTCTCCTACTAGAAGCTTCAGTGACCATTTTTTTTTATTGTTATACTAATTTAATTTTCTTTTTCAAAAAACTTTATTAACGGATTTTGGGATATTATTATTATAATTTGCAACAATTTTCATCTTTCATAGTACAAGTCTAATGTTATAATTTTATAAATTTTAATATGTGGGCAAAACAAAAAAAATTAATCTTAAAGCAATTTCAACCTAATTCGAGAAAAGTAAGTTTTAAATAATTGCCACACAAACCTTATTCACTTATTGAAAAATTCCATTTAAAAGTTTTATTGTTCGATAACCTGAATTCTCTCTTTCAAGAAACTTCATCTATTGGGCTTTGAGATTTTATTGTTATGGTTTTCATCTGCCAACCTCATAAACTATTTATGCATCCTTTACGTTTATTATGGGTGGTTATGGGTGGGCTCCTCTGCATGTGTGACTTCTCCACTAGACCAATGTGGTTGAACTCTTCGCTTCACATTGCTTATGATGGGTAAGCTTCACATCTTTGGTTCAAGCCACAAGGTCCTCAACTATCATTGAGATAATGTGTCATTTTATATGGTGTTGAATACAACACATGTTACTTTATAAGGTATATGTTATATAATATAACATGTATTATTAATATACTTATTAAATAATGATTGAGAGACTATGGCGTTGATGAGATAACGATGTTGGGGTGTCAATGAGGCTCGAGAGGCAATAATGTCGAGGGGATCATATTTACTCGATGATGGAAACACAACCTTGACTTAGGGGAGGTTAAACTTCATCTTTTTATCTCCATGATGATTAATAGATCTCGAGTTGAGATGATTATATGCTAAAAATAAAATATGCAAGGTTAAATGGCATTAGTTAACCCTCCTCATAAGTAATCAATTATTTATTTTATGAATTTGGCGCTCATGGCTAGTACACTTGCTCTATCCCTCCTTATTTTTCTTTAAGCACGGTTTAACATAATTACTAGATACTTCGTTTCTCTGGTTTTGTTCTAGTCGGTTTAAATTTGTGCTACATCATCAATGTCAATAGGGACCATACACGTTAGGCAATGCATAATATAATCTTCTAAAACAATCACATAAGAAATAAAGTCCTTTTTAAGAAGTAGATATGGCACTTTTACAAATAACGCGCACACACAAAAGAAAAAATTGGTTAGTAGTTGATAATAAATATATGATTTACAATGGAAGTATATATTTATAGTCACAATGTGAAAGGGTGTGATCCATGATTCTTCATTATTATTACTAATGTTATATGATAATTATTAGTTATCATTCCTACACCTATACCGATATGTGTATCTCACATTGTCTCCCTCTTCAAATGCTTCATCCTCAAAGTATAGATAGAAGGAATTACTTTGTTCACCCAATGAAACCCAAGTGGAGAACCATCATTTATGGGCATCCATTTGCCAATGGTTGAATATTTTGTTTTTCTTCAACGCTATAGTGGGAGGAAGTTTATTGTAGTCATTGAGTATTAAGTACATGGCCACTCTCTACACCAAGGTATATTTCATTAGTTTTTATCTAGTTTGCACTAAAATAACAAGCTCTATGCTCTATAGCTCCCTACTCATGCTTGTATACCAAATAATAGATAACTTTTATATGATCAACAATTACAATAAAATATTCGCCACACTAAACATGGAGTGAAGGCATATGACCATGTATCCACATTCATATTGTAACTATCGCAAAGACTCCTCAATAACGTTCATTTATACAACTCAATCTTTCCATTGGTTCTTGCAAATAACTTTCCATTAAATGTGATGAGATTGTATAAAAAAATTCTTGTTTCATTCTAACTACAAATGGAAACTAATCAAGTTGACTTGTTTTGATGGAAAATATGATAAGGATGTTCTTTATTTTGTTCAGTTGCAATTCTAATCCTTTTCAACACTTAAACCTTCAGGATAGTTGATTTGTTGATTTTAATAATAGTTGGCTTTAAGCATTGTTGCCAAATTTCCATCTTTTGTTGTTTCATCATTGTCACATTGCATATGAGAAAAATAAATTGTGCTAGGCAATTGTTCAGCTTGTTTTTCCCAAGGTTCATACTTAACAATGGAATCGACATTCATTCTTTTCATTTTGTTATGTTTAGTTGACTTATCTCCCTCAAAATCCATTTCTAACGCACTATACGCTTTTAGTTAAGCAGTGAATTTGTGTTGATTACGCCATTGGTTCTTGGTTTTGTGACATAAATTTGATTTAAATTCTGAAATTTCTTCATTGCTTGAGATAAAAAGACCAAATAACTTATCTTGACCTTCAATACCAATAATTGCACACCTATATTACCCTCAATTGTTGGTTTCTAATGCTTGAATGATAGAAAAATGTTATTTTCACCAACATTTGTCTAATTCAACATGCAATCAAAGATATTTTCCTCAAATGTAAAACACAATATTAAAAAGTTATGTAATATGGTAGCCACTTATATAAGAGTGCATTGTCTTTCTTAGTTGCTAGAAATTACTTATTTTTATTTCTTTGGTGAATTTTCATTGCTTTGTCCATCTTGTTTATTGTGCCCATCTACTTTGACAACAATTGAACTATCTTTCATTGTTGCACCAATCCTTTCAACAATAACCTTCTTACTTAAAAAAAATTGAAAGTACGTTGTAACTCAACGACTTTCATAGCATTGATACCAATGTATTTTGTCTTTTGGAAGAAAATATCTCATCATATTTGAGTTTAGATGTTTTCTCTAAGAAGGGTTGTTTTCACCTTTCACCCACCACTAAATTTGTATTTTAAGTGTCACTTTAAAATTTCTCAAATCTTTGTCTTCATCTTGGAAACCCCTATGTGTGGGCTCATTACTTTCCTTATCACAAACAACACTTGTACTATTTCCATTTCTATATTATTTAATAGTACAGCTGCAATTTTATACACAATATTATATGTCTCTTAATATAGATTCTTTTATGCTTAATACATATTTGCATTAATTTCATAATTTGTTGTCCCCGATCAGGTGTGGCTTGAGGTATTGGGTGGGGTGCGTAACCGAGCCCACCACCCTACGACATGAGAAACATTAAAGTATGGGAGTGGTGTGGCCACCCACGTCCATGCATAAGCATGCAATTTATATTTATGTGTCTTCTCGAATGTTGAATAGTGGTAACTAGAGGAGGGAGTGACAATACTAGTTGCATCGCTACCTTGTTGAGAGTTGGAATGTCACCATAGTTAGAAGGTTTTGGTTTATATTTTGGAAAATTGACGACCCAAAAAGAGGCATGTGTTTCAGTTGGTTTCAAAATTTTGGTAGCCTGCTATACTTGAGTGAGCGTTAATTGAACTAGAGCTATAGAGTGCATTCCCATCGCACTAGTGACACAACAACTTACATTGTGAACTAGAGAGGTTTTGCAATAAGGAGAGAGTTAGAAGCCTAAAAAAAGAACTCATAGCAGAGTGCATGTGTCAACCTAGCGCTAACAATCTCGATCTTCAGACAATAGTATTTCATCTTTGCACACAAATTTTGGAGCTTTGTTCTTCCCCGGTAACTCTGAAACCTCTCAAGTATCTTTATCTCATAATTGCATTACTTTACAATGTTGGGTTTCGTAGTTAGATCATTACTTCTAGTTTTGGCATCGTAATTTTTGTTGTGGTTTAGCTTAATACATATACCTAGGTCTACTATGGTTATCCAAAGTTTAGCTACACGTGTTGGGGTCATTTATTGGCTATGGTGGTTTGGTTCTGTGTGAATTCTACCTATCTGTCCCAGTCTAATGTTTTACCCCTAGTACAATTCATGTTGGTTCTTTGTGAAGTTTTTTCCTTCAAGTCAGGCTAGTGGTTGAACACATGCATACCCTTTGCGTGTCATTCCTTGGTTATACCAGCACAAACCCTTGGCATCCAGCCTTCATGCAACGCCAACACATGAGAAGTATAAGATGGAGGGGGGGGGCGGTAGAGGTCCCTGGGGCTGAAATTGAGTCCAACAGCAAGCCCAAAAGGTTGCTGAGAGTTTTCAATCGGTCATCCCTATTAATATTCAAAGTGAAATTTAGACCCTTGAAAACATCGTAGCTAGAGATAGATATACCATTTCTGACTCAAATCTTATGGAGGAATTTAGGCAGCTGATTTCAGACTCTCACTACAGCAGGGGAAAAAAACAGTATCTTCAAGCCTTATTTCTTTATTTGAAAATGAAAATTTTGATTGGCAAGATTCTGATGTAAAAATAGGTTAATAAGTTCAACATATTTTCCAGTCTGGTGGACATGAAAAGAGAACAGAGGAATATGAGGTTTTATATGGAAAGGATGGCTTCCCGCATGGCTCAAATTGAACATTATATTCTGAGCATAACCACTTCTTCTGCTCCCTTAGGATCTAGTGTAAAATATCAGACATCGGTCACATCTTCTGACTCCTAGTTGTCCTATGTTTGTTGATAGTATTTTGTGGTATGATGACTTTATAGGCACTCTAGTTATGTTGTAAAAGTTACAATTTCTTCTATTTTGGTCTAATTACTCTATAAGCATATGGTCAAAAACATTTGGTTTCCCATTGGGTATATTGAGACCATTTTTCATAAAGAAAAATGATAGTGAATGGCTGAACTATGTACTGAAATGTTTGGTTTTGTGAGGTAATAAAAGCTTAGGTTACAAAAAAAAAAAATCATGGATTTTTTAATTTACAGAGTACATCATTTTTTTCATTCTATGTGATGAGATTGTATAAAAAAATTCTTGTTTCATTCTAACTACAAATGGAAACTAATCAAGTTGACTTGTTTTGATGAAAAATATGATAAGGATGTTCTTTATTTAGTTCAGTTGCAATTCTAATCCTTTTCAACACTTAAACCTTCAGGATAGTTGATTTGTTGATTTTAATAATAGTTGGCTTTAAGCATTGTTGCCAAATTTCCATCTTTTGTTGTTTCATCATTGTCACATTGCATATGAGAAAAATAAATTGTGCTAGGCAATTGTTCAACTTCTTTTTCCCAAGGTTCATACTTAACAATGGAATCAACATTCATTCTTTTCATTTTGTTATGTTTAGTTGACTTATCTCCCTCAAAATCCATTTCTAACCCACTATACGCTTTTGGTTAAGCATTGAATTTGTGTTGATTACGCCATTGGTTCTTGGTTTTGTGACATAAATTTGATTTAAATTCTGAAATTTCTTCATTGCTTGAGATAAAAAGACCAGATAACTTATCTTGACCTTCAATACCAATAATTTCACACCTATATTACCCTCGATTGTTGGTTTCTAATGCTTGAATGATAGAAAAAATGTTATTTTCACCAACATTTGTCTAATTCAACATGCAATCAAAGATATTATCCTCAAATGTAAAACACAATATTAGGAAGTTATGTAATATGGTAGCCACTTATATAAGACTGCATTGTCTTTCTTAGTTGCTAGAAATTATTTATTTTTATTTCTTTGGTGAATTTTCATTGCTTTGTCCATCTTGTTTATTGTGCCCATCTACTTTGACAACAATTGAATTATCTTTCATTGTTGCATCAATCCTTTCAACAATAACCTTCTTACTTAAAAAATTTGAAAGTACGTTGTAACTCATCGACTTTCATAGCATTGATACCAATGTATTTTGTCTTTTGGAAGAATATATCTCAATATCATATTTGAGTTTAGATGTTTTCTCTAAGAAGGGTTGTTTTCACCTTTCACCCATCACTAAATTTGTATTTTAAGTGTAACTTTAAAATTTCTCAAATCTTTGTCTTCATCTTGGAAACCCCTATGCGTGGGCTCATTGCTTTCCTTATCACAAACAACATTTGTACTATTTACATTTCTATATTATTTAATAGTACAGTTGAAATTTTATACACAATGTTATATGTCTCTTAATATAGATCCTTTTATGCTTAATTCATATTTGCATTAATTTCATAGTTTGTTGTCCTCGATCAGGTGTGGCTTGAGGTATTGGGTGGGGTGCATAACCGAGCCCACCACCCTACGACATGAGAAACATTAAAGTATGGGGGTGGTGTGGCCACCCCCGTCCATGCATAAGCATGCAAATTTATATTTATGTGTCTTCTCGAATGTTCATTAGTGGTAACTAGAGGAGGGAGTGACAATACTAGTTGCATCGCTACCTTGTTGAGAGTTGGAATGTCACCATAGTTAGAAGCCTTTGATTTATATTTTGGAAAATTGACAACCCAAAAAGAGGCATGTGTTTCAGTTGGTTTCGAAAGTTTGGTAGCCTGCTATACTTGAGTGAGCGTTAATTGAACTAGAGCTATAGAGTGCATTCCCATCGCACTGGTGACACAACAACTTACATTGTGGACTAGAGAGGTTTTGCAATAGGGAGAGAGTTAGAAGCCTTAGAAAAGAACTCGTAGCAAAGTGCATGTGTCAGCCTAGTGCTAACAATCTTGAACTTCAGACAATAGTATTTCATCTTTGCACACAAAGTTTGGAGATTTGTTCTTCCCGGGTAACTCTGAAACCTCTCAGGTATCTTTATCTCATAATCACATTACTTTACAATGTTGGGTTTCGTAGTTGGATCATTACTTCTAGTTGTGGCATCGTAATTTTTGTTGTGGTTTAGCTTAATACATATACCTAGGTCTACTATGGTTATCCAAAGTTTAGCTACATGTGTTGGGGTGATTTAATAGCTATGGTGGTTTGGTTCTGTGTGAATTCTACCTATCTGTATCGATCTAATGTTTTACCCCTAGTACAAGTCATGTTGGTTCTTTGTGAAGTTTTTTCCTTCAAGTCAGGCTAGTGGTTTAACACATGCATAGCCTTTGCGTGTCATTCCTTGGTTATACCAGCGCAAACCCTTTGCATCCATCCTTCATGCAGAGCCAACACATGAGGTGCAGAAGATGGAGGGGGGATGGTAGAGGTCCCTGGGGCAGAAATTGAGTCCAACAGCAAGCCAAAAAGGTTGCTGAGAGTTTTCAATCAGTCATCCCTATTGATATTCAAAGTGAAATTTATACCCTTGAAAACATCGTAGCTAGAGATAGATATACCATTTGTGACTCAAACCTTATGGAGGAATTTAGGGAGCTGATTTCAGACTCTTGCCACAATAGGGGAAAAAACAGTATCTTCAAGCCTTATTTCTTTATTAGAAAATGAAAATTTTGATTGGCAAGATTCTGATGTAAAAATAAGTTGACAAGTTCAACATATTTTCCAGTCTGGCGGACATGAAAAGAGAACAAAGGAATATGAGGTTTTATATGGAAAGGATGGCTTCTCGCATGGCTCAAATTGAACGCTATATCCTGAGCATAGCCACTTCTTCTTCTCCCTTAGGATCTAGTGCAAAATATCAGACATCGGTCACATCTTCTGACTCCTAGTTGTTCTATGTTTGTTGATAGTATTTTGTGGTATGATGACTTTATAGGCACTCTAGTTATGCTGCAAATGTTACAGTTTCTTCTATTTTGGACTAATTACTCTATAAGCAGATGGTCAAAAACATTTGGTTTCCCATTGGGTATATTGAGACCATTTGTCATAAAGAAAAATGATAGTGAATGGCTGAACTATGTACTGAAATGTTTGGTTTTGTGAGGTAATAAAATCTTAGCTTACAAAAGAAAAATCATGGATTTTTTAATTTATAGAGTACATCATTTTTTTATGGTTGTGAATGGTATACGGACCATATTAGATTTTCATTTCAACAATTTTTCTAGCTTGCTAGTATTTCCTCTAACAAAATAGGGAATCTTGTAGAAGCCAACAAACAACTCGTTCATACGTTTCAACAATAAACTCTTGATTTAGTTTCCTTATCATATCAAAACATGTTTGGGATGTTGAGGATGGAGTTTGGAAGAGCATAGATCTCTTGAAGTTTCTCTTAGATGATTTTATTGTATGTTTTCTCAATGTTGTTTTTATATTTTGTAACATAGATTTCAGGTTTTCTTTCCAAGTACTTTATTTTCAAGTAAAGTGTGTTTTACATTTCCTATAATCATCATAGGTGTGTGGCATTTCATTTCTACAAGTTATTTCTACAACTTCTCTTTCTTGTATCATAGCTAGCTTGGCAACTTGAATGGATTTATGTTCATCTAATTAATCTACATTACAACATCTCTCACTTGCATGAGGATTATAAAAGGAAAAAAATATCACCTACTACACATACAATGTCGACTCCTCTTAATTTTTTACTAACTTTGGGTTGATAATTAAAGTTGAGACTCTTGGGGGTTGCAGCATTATTGCTGCAATACAAAGGGCCATCACTTTTTTGAGTCATTGTCGAGGAGGTGTTAAGGTATGCACTACCTTTTTCTTTAACTAATTCACTCTCTTTCTTTATTTTGACTTCTACAAAAAAAGAAAACACAAAAAAATAGAATTCTTTCAAAAAATACTACAATTTTTTTCTTATTTTCCAAAAAATTTCTTCTTTCATGCCTCGCGGACTTAGGGACGAGCAATTTTTTACCTAAAACCCCCACTTCTACTAGTATCCAACCACTTTTTAGCTGACTGTGAGCCTCTTTCCCTATCCACAGAGACCTTTGTAGGCCTTTTGAGTGAAAAAAACAAGGATATTTGAGGAGCTTGTAGAGGGACAAAATCCTTTAACCCCTACTACTACTATGGTTGAAGTAAGAAAACCTGAAGTTTTTGTATTCCCCATTAGAGAGGTAGATGTAGAAGAAAAAATGACCTTCTTCGTCAAGCTCTCGTAATATTGTTTGAACCGAGAGCTTGAAACTGATAACTTTCTCTAAGCCTGAAACATGGAAAACTATGACTACTCACGAAGATGCAGGAAGCTCCAATTTGTATGCCTCAGTAACAATATTTTACAACACCTTGTAAGGACCACAGTACTTGGGTGATAATTTGTTATCCTTATTAGCTTAATTGAGGTACATTTATTTGTATAGTTGTAGGTGTAAAAATACCCAGTCACCTACATCAAAACTTTTTTCATTGTGCTGATGATCTTCTTGTGTTTTCATTCGATTCTGCACTAGAGTGAGGTTATCCTTTAATATTTGCAAAACTTGTTGTTGATGCTCGATGTGGTCTTCCACTGCTTTAACCTTAGAATTTTATATTAAAGATGAAGTGATGGACAGTGGATGATATCCATAAAGTGACATAAACAAGGTATTTTTTGCTACAATGTGGAAGGAAGTGTTATGCCACCATTCAGCCAAAGGTAAAAACTTAACCCATTGTGTTTGTTTATCATATACAAAGCAACGAATATATCCTTCCAAACATTTGTTCACTATCTTAGTTTTCACGACATATTGAGGATGATAAGATGAGTTATGAGTTAATTGCGTACCAAGACAAGAAAATATTTTCATCCAAAAATTTCTAATGAAAATGGGATCTCTATCACTTAGAATATTATTTGGGTTCCCATGTAGCTTTTGAATTGTTTCCATAAATGAAGTAGAAACTGTACTAGATTTAAAAGGATGAGATAATTCACAAAAGTGTGCATACTTGGTAAGTATATCAATTACCACCATGATGGCACTCTTTCCTTCAGACTTGCGTAAACCTATGATAAAATCCATTGAGACCTCCTCCCAACACTTACTTGGAATGGCTAAAGGTTGTAATAGGCTTAGGGTCTTAATTGTCTCAACTTTATTTTGTTGGAAAACTAAACATTCTGCCACAAACTTCTGAATATCAGATTTAAGGCCATCCCAAAAAAATTCCTTCTTGACCCTCTAGTAAGTTTTTAAAAATCTTGAGTTCTCTCCTAAAGGGGAAGTGTGCAAGTCTAAAAGAGTCTTTTGTTTGAGTTAGGAATTCTTACAAAGAAATCAACGATCTTTGTACCATAATGAATCATTTTTCCAGATAAATGTTTCATTTTTACTGGGATCTTGTTGTAACTTTTGAATGAGTGTCCACACTTATTCATCATTGTTCCATTCATCCCTTGCTTTAGTTATCCAATCAGGTGTGGCCACCCCCGTCCATGCATAAGCATGCAAATTTATATTTATGTGTCTTCTCGAATGTTCAGTAGTGGTAACTAGAGGAGGGAGTGACAATACTAGTTTCATCGCTACCTTGTTGAGAATTGGAATGTCACCACTTAGACTTAGGGACAAGTAATTTTTTAGCCAAAACCCCCACTTCTACTAGTAGACAACCATTTTTCAGCTGACTGTGAGACTCTTTCTCTGTCCACAGGGACCTTTGAGGCCTTTTGAGTGAGAAAGAAAGGATCTTTGAGGAGCTTGCATAGGGAGAAAATCCTTCAACCCCTACTACTACTATGGTTGAAGAAAGAAAACCTGAAGTTTTTGTATTCCCCATTAGAGAGACAGATGTAGAAGCAAAAATGACCTTCTTCGTCAAGTTCTGGGAATATTGTTTGAACCGAGAGCTTGTCACTAATAACCTTCTTTAAGCATGAAACATGGAAAACTGTGTGTACTCAGGACGATGTAGGTAAATCCAATTTGTATGCCATAGTACCAATCTTTTGCAACACCTTGTAAGGACCATAGTACTTTGGTGATAATTTGTTATCCTTCTTAGCTTGATTGAGGGACATTTATTTATATGGTTGTAGCTATAAAAAAACCCAGTCACCTACATCAAAACTTCTTTCATTGTGATGTTGATTTGCTTGTTTTCTCATTCGATTTTGCGCTAGAGTGAGGTTATCCTTTAAGAGTTTCAGAACTTGTTGTTGATGCTCAATGTGATCTTCCATTGCTTGAACCTTAAAAGTTTCTCTTACATATGATGTGATGGGCAGTGGATGATATTCATAAAGTACCTTAAATGGGCTCATTTTTTTGTAGTATGGAAGGAAGTGTTATACCACCATTCAGCCAGAGGTAACCACTTAACCGATTGTCTTTGCTTATCAGATACAAAGCAACATAGATATCCTTCCAAACATTTGTTCACTATCTTAGTTTTCCTATCAAATTGAGGATGATAAGATGAGCTATGAGTTAATTAAGTACCAAGACAAGAAAATAATTTTGTCCAAAAATTTCCAATGAAAATGGGATCTTTGTCACTTACAATATTCTTTGGGTTTCCATGTATCTTTTGAATTGTTTCCATAAATGCAATAGCAACTGTACTGGATTTAAAAGGATGAGATAGTGCACAAAAGTGTGAATACTTGGTAGATCTATCAACTACCACCATGATGGAACTCTTTCCTTTAGACTTGTGTAAACCTATGATAAAATCCATTTAGACCTCCTCCCAATGCTAACTTGGAATGGTTAAAGGTTTTAACAAAACCAGGGTATTAATTGTCTCAATTTTATTTTGTTGCAAACCAAACATTCTACCACAAACTTTTGAATATAATATTTAAGGCTAGCCCAAAAAAAAATCCTTCTTGACCCTATGGTAAGTTTTTTAAAATCTCGAGTTCCTTTCTAAAGGGGAGGTGTGGAATTTCAGAAGAATCTTTTGTTTGAGTCGGGGATTCTTACAAAGATATAAGCGATATTTGTACCATATTGAATCATTTTTCTAGATAAATGTATCAAATGTACTAGGATCTTGTTGTAACTATTGAATGAGTGTCCGCACTTTTTCATCATTCTTCCATTCATCCCTTGCTTCAGTTGTCCAATCAAGTTGGATAACCTAAATGGCACAAAATAATGCTTACACATCGCATCCTTTCTTGAGAGTGCATCTGCAACAACATTTTTCTTCCCTTTTTTGTAGATGATTTAAAAGTCATAACCCAACATATTTGTGACCCATTTTTGTTTCTCTTCTGAAGATAATTTTTGTTCCAACAAGTATTTAAGACTATCATGATTTTTTTTGCCTTGAAGTGTCTTCCCATTAGATAAGGTCACCATTTCTTTAGTGCATGTAGTATTTCCAACATTTCCTTCTCATAAATAGGTTTGTGTAAATATTTTCCCTTGATTTGATGACTTTCAAAAGCAATGGGTCTTCCTTCTTGCATTAAAATAGCAGCAATTCCATTTCCCGAGGCATCACATTCCATAAGAAATGTTTTTGTGAAGTCTAATGTAGCAAAGATCGGTGGTTGGCAGATTTCCTCTTTAAGATGTTCAAAGGCCTTTTTTGCTTCTGGAGTCCAATAAAATGCATCTTTCTTCAGTAATGTTGTTAGAGGTGTTGTTATTCTCCCATAATTTTTAACAAATTTGCAATAATACATTGTCAACACGAGAAATCCTTAAAGATGTTTTAGGGCTGTGGGGATTTTCCATTCCTTAATGGATTTAATTTTCTTAGGGTCTATCTTAAGACCCTCATAAGATACAATATGTTGAACATGATCCTTCCAAGAATTTTTGTAGATTAGTATATCATCTAAAAGTACTAACTCAAATTTTCTAAGAAAGGGTTTTAAAATGTAATTCATCAAACCTTGAAATGTAGAAGGTGCATCAGTAAGGCCAAAAAGGAATGACCAAAAATTGATAATGTCCTTCATGAGTTATGAATGTTGTTTTTAGAATGTCTTCAATCTTCATTCTAATTTTATGATATCTCGAATGAAGATCCATTTTGGTGAAGTGAATTTCTCCATGTAATTCATCCAACAATTCATCAATGACAAGAATGGGAAATTTATCTTTAATAGTGAGCTTTTTGATCTCCCTATTATCTAGACACCTACACCATGATCCATATTTCTTGTGCACCAATACTACTGGAGTAGAGAAAGAACTTTGACTAGGTTGAATTATACTGGCCTCTAGCATTTCTGCAACCATACATGCAATTTCACTCTTTTGGGCATAGGGATATTTGTATGTTTGAACCTCTAGTGAGCATAGTTGTGTAATTATGCCTTGTCGTTCTTTCTTCAGAATCTTTGTCATGCCATTAGAGCTTATTGTCTTCCCTATTTTCCCTGTGATACCTCTTAATTCAACTTCCCTTCCTTCCCAAAAAAAATAAATCAAGAAAAGTTATTGAAAATTAAACGTCATTGTCCTCAAAGATTGTAACCATTGGACTCCTAGTACAACATTAACACCACCAATTGGAATGGAAATCATTGGACTATTCAATACATATTCTCCCATGGTTAGCTTGACATTATGGCACTTTACAGAGAAATTTATAGTTCCTCCATTTGCAACCATCACTTGACACTCTTGTGTTGGATATAGAAAACAATTCAATTCCTTGGCAATCTTACAATGAATAAAATTATGGGTACTACCTGAATCAATCAGCACTATTACCTTTTTCTTCTTGATATATCCTTCTATATTAAGAGTTTGAGGAGTGGTAATTACCACAAAGGCATTGCAAGATATGGTCAGATTTATTTCTTCTTTCTATGGGGTTGGTTCTTGGTGTATATCCTCCAGTTTTAATGTTTCTTGTTCATTTTCTTCCTCCTCTTCACAATTTATGTAAAGGAATTTCTTCTCAGCACACTCATGACCTTTATTGTATTTTTTATCAAAACTGTAGCAAAGACATTTTTCTCTTATTTCCTCCAATTTTTGTGGTGTCAACCTTCTAGGTTATGGAAGGCTAGGAGTAGAAACACTTCCATCTTTATAGTTGTGAGTGGTAGAGTTCCTTGTTGCCATAATTTTTCTTTCAACATTTCTGGCCACCTTGAATGTCGTCTCCAATGAATCAGGTTCCTAAAGGTTAACCTCATGTTGGATGTTATCCTTTAAATTCCCTATGAATACATCAATCCTATGCTCCTCTAGAATATCAATTACCCTAATATTCAAATTTTTTAACTCCTCAATGTGCTCCTCCATTGAACCCTTTTGTTTGAGATTTATCATTTGGCTAAATAAGTTGTTTCTCTTTGTATTCTCATAATGTGCTATCATTTCCTTTGTAAAAATTAAACAAGTGACAGTTGATTTACGAGAACAAATCCATTGATACCATATAAACTGATCTAGTTCTAAATATAAAGATGAAATGTGTACCTTTTGTGTGTGTTGGACATCATGGAGATGAAAATATTGCTCCATGTGTAGTATCCATGTTACCAGATCCTTTCCATCAAAATTCCTCATATAGATATTTGGAATGCGGTGGATCTTAAACCCAAAATTGGAGTCTCTAAAATCATAATTCATATTCCTTTTCTCCTCATCTTGATTTTCATGGATTACCTTGTCACCACTAGGAAGTCTTTATTGCACAACTTTGTCAACCCTTCCTTCAACCCTTCCATCTTGACATTCATAGTTGCTTCCACATATTTTAAACCATCCACATTAACAGTCATCATCGCTTCAAATTCATTTTTGGTTACTCTTTGCGAGAGAGAAATTTGTTTTAGTTGGTCTCGTACTTTTGATATATCATGTTGCATTTCTTCCTCTTCTTCATGTGTCATAGTAGAGATTTCTAGTTTCTTACTAGGTGTGTCCATTTTTTTGTTTCAAGGCATTTTGGAATCAAACCATGATATTTATGCTTCACTATGCCCTTTGAATCACTTCAACTAATTTTTCAAACAAAAGTTATCCAAAATTTAGAAAAATACACACCTTTTTCTTTATTTTTAGGAGCTCAATATTGAAACTTATGTATCTTTGTAATTTTGAATCTCCAAGGTCTGAAATTTTGTCTCGTGGTAGCCCCCTGAGTATTCTTTCCAACCCTAGAATTCAGAATGATATTAGATTCTTCAAGGACGAGTTATTCTCAATCTCCCATGATGACCTGATTATATATCGGTTTAGTAGAGAGAACTTGTACGGAATTCCACTTGTCACTATTTCGACTTTCATCCCTGAAAAAGATACGAGAAACACTAAAATCCATGCAATTTTAGTCACTTTTAAAAAAATACAAATCTGATGCTTGGAGAGAAAGTTATGATGATTTTCCCTAAGCCACCTATTTGAGATTGAATTCCGGAGCCTACAAAAACCCTAACTTCTTTGGACCATATCTCAAAAAATATAATGAACCAATATCTAAAACTTTTCTACGAAGTTCATCAAGATTTTGCCTCCATGTGGTCTAAATTTTAGCTTCTGGGGCCTTGTAGGAAAATGTTATAGCAAAAATACCAGGATGACCTGTTTGAAGCAGCAAAACCCTAGAATCCCAAAGCTATGATAAATGTTATGCAACCATCTCATAAAACATAAGAAAATATAGATCAACAACTTGAGAAATAGCCTCTTTGAGGGAAAACTTCCTTTACATCACATAAATGAATAATTCTTGGATGACACAAATGATAAGATATCCTTGGTATATATAGGAGTCTAAGGGATCGAAATATATTCATAGCCTACATAACAATAATAATGTAATGGTACAACAATAACAATAGTGGGCTTCTATGGGGCATAAAAATAAAAATATGGGGCTACATGGGCACAATAATAAAAATAGGGGGATACACTAACAATAACCATAAGGTGGCTACACTAGTATTATAAGGACCTAATAAAGTTGTAGTTCTAGGAGAACTGTAAAATATGTGTGTAAAAAAACATCTCCTTCAAAACATCAAGGATGTTCTCATTTATAATAAACTCATCAAAGAAGAACATCTTAGAAGGCCTTGAAGGAAGATAAGAGATGCTCCTCCCATTTATTTGGTAGCTATTTGATCTTATGCTTGGGCGAGTAATCATCCCTATGTATTTAGATCATGAAAGCCCAATAGAAAATGTGCATATAAACAATATTGCAGTTCCAGAAACTCATTGATCTAGGAGCTGCAATTAATGTGATGACTAGGGAACCTATGCTTAATATTAACCTCAAAGGGTCCTTGAGAAATACCACTGTTGTGCTACAACTGTTGATAGATTGATGATAGAGTCTAAATGTGTAACTGAAGATGTAATTATCTTCATAGAATCATGGGAATATCACACAGATTTCCTTGTTCTCCAACGTTCTCCAACCTAAGACCAAGTCCAATGGTTAACTGCTCATTATATGGATACCTTGGTTAGGTATTGTTGATACATATATTAGTTGTATGGCTAGAAACACGACAATTACTAATGGGAAGTCTCGAAAATAAATGTCTTGTTGAAGTTGATTTCCCTACATGGGTTGTATAAGAAGAAGATGATGATTGTGACCTCTCGTCACCCTACCTTGTGTATGCCATAGAAACATATCTTAGCAGCAAGCAGGTTGACGAAGATGACTTAGTTAATTTTTTTTTGAAAAATCAATATCTTATTGCTATGAGAATTAATGGGCTGAAAGAAGAGTTATCCCTAGGACAACCTAGTTGTTCTAAGGATAGTTTGTGAGCAGAATTATTGATTGTTGATTCTAATCAGAACATCATAGAAATGGTGGAAATCAACCCCTCCAAACTATTAAAAATCAACTCCTCACTTTCAGCTAATAAAGAGGATCAATTGCTCATTTTCTTGAGGCAACACATTAATGCATTTTCATGGGATTACAAGGGTATGAAAGTCATACATCCATTTGCATACACCCATCACATATACATAAAAGAATATCATAAGCCCATTCACTAACATCAAAGGAAAATGAATCTTTCTTTAAAGAACATTGTTAAAGAAAATTGCATAAAGTACTTGATGTGGGATTCATTTATCCAATTTCAGATAATGAATGGGTATATCCTTTGGTTATTGTTTCGAAAAAGATGAAAATGGGGAATTTGTGTTGATTATAGGGAACTTAATAAAGCCACAAGGAAATATCATTTTCCCTTTCTCTTCATAGACAAAGTCCTTGATGTTCTTCTCAAGAAAAATATATTTTCCTTCATGGATGGGTTTAGTGGGTATAATTAGATCCAAAATAGCCCTGAAGATCAAGATAAGACCACTTTCACTTGTCCTTGGGGGGCCTTTTCTTATAACATCCTTCCATTTAGCTTATGTAATCCCCCTACCACTTTCCAAAGGGTTGTTCTTCACACATTTTATGATCTTCTATATGATTCGATAGAAATTTATATGGATGATTTCACACTATATGGGAATGACTTTCAAGAAGCTCCCTCTAATCTTGGAAATATATTGAAAATATGTGGGTATGAACCTCTCCTTAATTTGTGAACTTTGTGTGTTCCTAATGAATGGGGGAGTTATTCTAGGACATTTCCTTTCCTTAAAATGGATTCAAATAGATCCTAGTAAGTTAGAAATCATCAATCAAATTCCTACACCTCAAAAATAAAGAGATGTCAGAAGTTTATTAGACCTTTTGAGATACTATAGGAGGCTTATGAATCATTTTAATAAAATTTCCTCTCTTTTGTGTTCTTTGCTAACCAAAGATGTTGAGTTTTGTTCGACAGATCCCTACCAAAAAGCATTTCAGAGCATAAAGGAAAATTTAATAACAACACATGTTCTTAAAGGTCCTAGTTGGACCTTGCCCTTTCACATTCACACACATTAGAGAAATTTTGAGGTCTAGAATGGGCCTCCTAAGGAAAATTATAAAATAATATTAGATTACCTCATCAAATTTTGAAGTGAAAAAAGAAAAAACTACTTTTCAACTTGTATTTTTAATTCATCTTCCTACAATTTTACTCAAATTTCGAGTAGGAGCACTCATAGGATGTGGAATTTAATTTCCTATGCAAGGAGTACCCATGTTGAATAGTTTCGATGTATCTTGCTACACAAAAGATGAGAAATACATGGAAAACGTGATTGCAATCAACATGGGTACTGCTTGGATTTGAAATTAAATTTTGCATCCAACGAGTGCTCCCGCTTGAAGATTGAGTAAACTTATAGGGAGATAAGTTGAAAAGTAGTTTTTTCACTTATTTTTTTATCATCTTACCTTTTTACTCCAAAAATGGTGAATCGCCCCCCATGGTCGACATCATCATCATCAATTCTATTGGTTCTTTTAAAGTTGATTTTGGTTATACATTTTTGTTTTTAGGCCCATAGTTGACCTCAAAATTTCTCTAATGGATGCATTAGAAGGGAAATTGGAGTAGCTTTATAAGGTCAACTTGAGGGTAAGAACTTGTTAAAGGTCAAATTGAATTACATAATAACTGAAAAAGAATTCCTTGTTGTACATTATTTAAATAAGTTTAGACATTCTATTACTGGTTAAAAAGTCTTTGTACATACTTACCATGCAACAATTAAATATTTGTTGAATAAACCAAATGTAAATGATAGGATAATCAGGTGGCAATTTTTTTCATATTAGTTTGATTTAACCATTGTTGACAAACTAGGAAAAGAAAATGTTGTTCCATATATTTGGTCAAGATTAACCTTTTTTTTCAAATGAATGGTTGGTTGGTGACTGACTTCCAAATGAGCATATTCTTTCCATCTCACTACTTTCTGCATGGTTTTCTAGTATTGCTAACCATATAGCTAGTGGCCAACTCCATCTTATACTTGGATTGGTAGATGCCCTTTCAAGCCAGGACCTAATATGGTTTTAAGAAGATGTGTGAAGGAGGATGGTATATGATATCACATCATCTTGTCATGATGGATCTTGTGGAGGTCATTTTGCTTCAAGGAGGGCATTCTACATGATCTTTCAAGCAGGATACTTTTGGCCAACTCTTCATAAGGATGGCCATAGATATACTATAGAATTTGATGAGTGCCAAAGAATGGGAAAGACTACAAGGAAGGATGAAATTACCCTTTAACCTCAAGTTTCCTTTGATCCATTTGAGAAATGGGGCATGGACTTCATTAGTCCTATTAATCCCCCAATAAAAAAAAGGCATATCATTGTATGCACAATTACTTAACTGAATGAGCTAAATTAAAATCAATAAAGGTAGCCATGGAGCCAAAGGTAGTTCCAATCAAACCAACTAATTTACTTCCAACCTGATTGAGTGGGTAATGAAGCAACATCACATTTTCCATCAAGATTCCTCTCCCTACTAACCCCAAGAAAATGGGTAGGTAGAGGTCACCAATAGATCCTTAGAGAACACTCTTACTAGGGTAATTAGTGGCAAAAATAATGGTTGGGTAGAAAGAATTGTTGAGGCTACCATGGCGTACAATACCACGTTGAAAACCACCATTGGTTTCACTCCCTATGAGCTAGTTTATTGAAAGAAAGTTTTTTTATCGGTTGAGTTTTAAATACAAAAATTTGAGGATGTAATCTCAAATATAAATGGATTTTACTAATGTGTAAACTAAAGGGATACAACAATTAAATTCCTTTCATGAGTACATGATGTAGGCCTCATTTCATGCTAAGTTAGTGCAACTATAAAGAAAAATTGGGCAT
The DNA here is from genome assembly GCA_000404065.3 of Pinus taeda. Taxonomy (NCBI): domain Eukaryota; kingdom Viridiplantae; phylum Streptophyta; class Pinopsida; order Pinales; family Pinaceae; genus Pinus; species Pinus taeda. The sequence goes on along the minus strand of APFE031325116.1, from coordinate 18,107 downwards.
GATAAACACATCAAAAATAGAGACTTCCAAGAGGGTGATTAGGCTCTCTTGTCTAAATCTAGGTTCAAGGAATTTAAAGGAAACTTCACGACCAAACATTTGGGATATTAAGTGGCAGAAAAATTATGACAATGACTCTGTTAGGATCATAACCATAATTAGGAGCAAATCCCATTGTTAGTGAATGGTTGCATGTTAAAAGTTTACAAGAAGCCCCTTTCTAGGGCTAAATTTACAGTTTCAATAAGTAAGTAACTAAATGTGATTAAGAGAACTAGTTCTTTCATTCCATCCATCTCTTGACCAACAGAGAATAAAGAAAAATAAAAAGAATAGTCTTAAATGAAAACCTCCTTTGAGGCACTTGAGACATGCTTATTGGCTGAAAACCTCTAGAAGGTAGTCATTGAGTTTGGTAAAGAAAACTAGAAAGAGAACGAAGCTTTAGAGTAAAACCGCTTATGAGGTGCCTAAAGCAGGTTCTCTAGCTGAAAACCTCATGAGGCAGCCATTAAGCCAAAAAAAAATATTGAATTTTCATCATGTCTCAAATTGATTTTTATGCAGGAACAATTTCTCCTACAAATGATGAAGAGGTAGCAATCAGGTCAACCAAAATGAACATACTACAAAAATTAGAAAGAAAGGTTATAATATGGCACCTATTTCAAGTAATCAACACAAATTGTCTCAAGGTTTCCCTAGTTGGTATCCTTGTATCATTTTCCATTCCCTTATATCATTTCTAACACGATCCATCTCATATTCCTCATTTTCCATAGTTTTTCTTCAGCATTCCTAAAGTGCTACAGGAAAGTCTAGAATTGCTACAAGAGAAACATGTCTGTGAGAAAAAAATGCAGATCAAAGTTTTTTTTATTATTTTTCCCAAAGGAAAGCTCTGATATGGTCCTAATAATCATCCTTTCCATGTCCAAGCTCACTAGATCCTAAACAAGAGTCGGAGAAACAACAAGAGATAGAAGGACCAATAATAGAAGAGCATACAAAAGAACAAGAGGTTGTTACTTCACCAGGTAATTCAAATTAGAAATCTAAGAAAGGAAAATGAGGAGTTAAAGAATCAACTTGCCTTGGTTAAAGAGCAACTTCATTTTAACAATGGAACTAGATTGGATATGTTGGCATAGGTTGCAGAAATGGAATCATCTACTATCTCAGAAAAAACTTTGTAAGGGTTGCCAACAAATCCTTAAGGAGGCTAAAATCACGAAGACTATTACTATTTCAGTTGGAGTACAAGTGGGGGAACAAGACAAAGAATTTCAACCTTCTATTCCACAAGAACTTGTTGATGACATTGCTATTACACAAGAAGCACCAATCAAAGTAGAGCAGGAAGAAGAAAACATTATGCTAATCCACAAGAACATGCTTATGATGTTTCTATTACACAATGTTGGGCGCAACCCAACTTGGCCAGATTTTGGGTAAGGAAGCCAAATTTTGGGGATAAAGCGCACAGTACAAAGTGTGAAATGGACCGCATAATAGAGCAATGGACCATAATGATGACTATGCAGAAAATTCACCATGTAGCATAGGGGCTTCATGGCGAAGCCTCTCCCATTTTGTAAAAAGCATAAAATATTGTAAAAATTGATGGTTTTGGACCATAGTCCCTTGTATTTTGGAAACCATGGTATCAGGTCCATGGTAATGTAGCAATGTAATCCATCTGTAATAGTCTATATAGGGATCAATAATAAATAAGAGGATCATCTTAGGATCATATCATGTATTGAATGGTTGAATCTTTGTGATCAGGTTTTTTGGCGAAGGAAAGGCTCTGCAGCTGAGTGCACAGAGGCCCAAGTCTGCAATTGAGTGCACAGATGACCTGCAACTGAGTGCGTAGGTCAAGAACTGTTTGTTGTACAAATTATATATTATAAGAAATAGTTCTTGTGGACGTAGTCCCACATTGGGATGAACCACGGTAAAATATGTGTCTACATGTGTTTAATTGTTTAATATTTGCACTTTATTTCAATACTATAAAGTTTATGATATGTTTAGGTGATAAATGTAATTTTGTACAGTAAAGTATAAGTGTGAAGTATTTTTTTAATGCAAATTATTATGTAAGTGTTAAAGCATAAGAAGATACAAGAGTGCCACAATGCAGTATCCCTCAGGCTGCAGAAACCTAGTTTGGAAACCTCCCATAATCACTTTGGGTGAGACTGCGATTTGCCTGCAAGTCATTGTCGATAGGGCCAATGGTTGAGGGTTTTGTTGGTTCAAAGTAAAATTTGAACCTGGGTCAGCCCAACCTAAGACAACAAATGGTTCCATTGTTGGGACCAGGATATTTTTGATGGATGTTTATGTGGCATCTGTAGAAGAAATAAATTCCATATTGGGTAGAATAGAAGGAATGAGAATTTGCAGAACAAGAAAATAGAAGCCCTTATCTATCAACTAGGAGGTGGTTGTAGAAGTATATTTTTGAAAATCAATACGAAATATTCTTTGGCTCATTCCATGTGGAGTTATACGAGTGGATATCAAGGTTGACTGAGAGAAAAGACTGCTTTAAAGGAGATGAACCTAAGGAATGGAAATTAGAATTAATACAGTGACTCAAGAATACCAACAATAGGACCTCAAAATCTATTGGTTTATGGATTGATAGCATCTTAGGAGGATTCATTACTAAGTTCGTGGTAGACTGGATTGTGTCCTACAATGAAGCATAATGAAATTTTTTCAAAGGACCGCGAGGTAAGTTCTTAAAATCTCTGAACCTTTGGATTAAGATGCTCTTGTGTGAAAAGGGGATTTTACGAATGCAGACAGATTATTAGTTACTTATGTTTAGAAGATCCGAAGAAGATATTGGGACAACCCGAAGTGGGAAAAGATATATAATAGACACTAGAAAGAGATATCGTGGCCAAGATCCAAATACTTTTATAGAAGTTGACTATAGCCCTTTGTTAAGTGAGTCTAAAAGTGAAGAAAACCGACTTGAGAACCCTGAAATAACCCCGCAGTATTCACCCTTCCAACCTGAAATTTCACCAAAGAAAGAATCAAGTAATAATTAGGCTATTTCTAGATTTACTCATGCCCCTACCCCTCATCCCCCTCCCCTTACATTTTACCCTCCCCCTCCCCCTCCCTCACCGCGAAGAAATATGATCAATGATATTAAGTTTCATGTTTTTGGAGGGACTTGATTAGAGGATACAGAGTAATTATGGTTCTTATGCGAAGCAGTATGGACAACAAAGCAGGTCCATGATGAAAATATGAAGAAAACAAAACTTGTTACAACATTTCATGATAGAGCATTGACATGGTACATGAAGTATTCGAGAAATCATAACATACCAAAAGCATACATTAAAACAACGCTGATAAAATAATTCAAGAAGCCGAAGTCTGAGTTGCAATGCATCACAGAGTTAAAATAAATCAAACAAAATCCTACCGATTTTGTTTGGGAATTTGATCAATGATTCAAGATACTATTGGATGAGGTGAGCTTCGAAATAGCTCCGCAACAACTTAAAGAATGGTTTATAGTTGTGTTGCTTCCACATATAAGATTGCCTTTGTCACAATAGAAGATAGAAACTCAAGCTAAAACCTTTGAACTTGTGATGAAGTTAGAAGCTTCACTGGTACGGGCTACCAATGCAGCTATGCAGTAGATCCAAAGTTAGCTGGCAAATTTGACTCTGCAGGTACAATATATAATGACAAGTAAAGAATTTCGAGAAGAATTCTCTATTGAGTTGGTGCCAGGGGCAGCCCTAGCATCAAAAGAACCTTTCTCCTCTGGGGTAGTTGTTCCACCTTTTGTGCAATCTCCCTAAGAGATAAGCTCCTCCTTCCTTCTCTTATGGGACCTCTCCCTCCTATAAATACCTCCTCCATGAATAACATCAGCTAGCTTGGATGTAATGGAATGGTAGCTAGATGTAATTTGATAGTTTCAAGTTTCTAAGAGAGGAGTAGAGCTAGAGAGTGTTATTGGAGTGTGGAAGTAACCTCATTTGTGTTGTGATTTGAGAGATGCTTGAGTAGAGTTGGCTTGAGAGCTTTCTCGTATCAACCCTTTTCGATAGAAGAGAGAGTCATATGTTCCCTTGGGAGATGGTTCACATGTAAATGCTTACGGAGACATACAGACAGGACTCTTCAAGGAGGCCTGTGACATCAAGGCCTAGTTGTAAGTTTACTTTGATTTATATTAATACAAATCAACATCTTGTTTCCTATATCATGAGTTAACTTATATGTCGATAGCTTGAGGTTCCTTAACTCTTCAAGTAGATTGTTTGGTTGTTTTCTATTTGTGTTTGTGGTGTTTCTCTACATGTTGATTTCAGGTGTGAACAACTAGAAGAACGAAGAGTTGGAGCACGGCGAGGAATTCATTGAACACCAGATTGAAGGTAGGTCTTCATAACACCAACTTTCTAAGGAAATTTGCTTTGATATTGTCTGTGCAGTGACTAGACCCACTCTAGGGCTAGAGGGGTTACGCCTATCTGTAGAGGGAACTTACCTGTGTCACAGTTGGTGACTCTGCTGGCGAGGATAACTTCTGACTTTTGCCGACCCAAAAACTTAGGCAAAAAGGGTCTTCTTCAGGGATAATGAAATGAGAAGCTCTTCCTGAGATTGCAAGGAAGGTAATGACACATAGTAGGCAACATGACACAGAACAGATGTCAGTAATATGGACTAGGAGTATCCGAGATCAGGGAATGTAGAGTCGGTGACAAATTACTGTGTAACAGGGCAACCCTAGCATCAAAAGAACCTTACAAGATGAGCACACCTGAGTTGGTTGAGTTAAATTTGTAGCTAAAGGAAATGTTGGACAAGGGGTACATTAGGCCGAGTATGGGCAATATGAGTTTGTTGTTGTTTCGTTCAGTTTAACTAATGCTCCAACTACATTTATATGTTTAATGAATAGTTTGTTGCGTCCTTATTTGGACAAGTTTGTTATTGTATTCATTGATGACATACTGGAATATTCTAAGAATGAGGAAGAACATCTTGAGCATTTAGAAGTAGTGTTGAGGTTGCTAAGAGAGCATCAGTTGTATGATAAACTTAGAAAGTGTGGCTTCTTTCAAACAGCGGTACATTATTTGGGGCATGTTGTCTCCAAGGATGGCATAACATTGGATACATAAAAGATAAGGGCTATTATGGAGTGGGAATCTCCTAAGAATGTGGATGAGGTGAGATCATTTATGGGATTGGTAGGCTACTACAGGAGGTTCATCAGGAACTTCTCATGCATTGCATATCTTATAACATCATTGCAGTGGAAAGGTAAGACGTTCCAATGGACAGAAAAATGTGACGTTAGTTTTGAGTAACTTAAGTAGTTGTTGACACATGCGTTGGGATGGGGTCCCTGGGGTCAAATTTTTTCTGTTAAGTCAATTTTTGTAATAGTTTTTGTGAAAGAATGTAAAGTCTTCGTGAAATGTGGAAGTAGAGCGTGAAGCTAAGTAAGAGTCAAAGGGGTATTGGTCCCTTGTATTGGTAGGTGATAGGATGGTTTTGAGACTCACCCATGGTTCGTGGGCCATGGTATTGTAATGAAGAGGCTATATATATTTGATAGAAATGTTTTCCGAAAACATTTCTATCAAATAAATTATGGATCACATAAGCTTAAATTTGAATATGCTATATATAGTTGAGTCATAGTGATTCTAAGGAATAAAATTTGATAGAGAATAATTATAAGTGCAAGGTGATAAGGTAGGAAAATTTTGTTTCATGTACTTAGGCAAAAGGGGAAGGCTCCTGTAGCTGAGTGCGCAGATACCTTGGTAAGTCCGCAGCTGAGTGCGCAGGCCCCTACAACTAGGTGTGGAGGGATAAGAAGTCTGTATCTGAATGCTTACATCTTAGTAAAGACTATTTTGAGCTGAATTTTTGCATCCGTGCCTTGTTTATTTATTTCTATTAAGTTTATATATATATATATGATAATAAGATATTATATATATATATTATAATATTATAATATATATATCACTTGGTGATTTGTTTTATATGAATTAATGCTTAATTTTTGTGCGAAACAAATAGATCTGTAATATTTATGCATAATAAGTATAATTAACCACCTTCACGGAGCTTGGGAAGTTGTTAAATAGATCTCTTGTAGTTACCTGCTTAGAAAGGATAGATTTGCGCGAAGGAAGATCTAGGTCATAAAGCCTTCATAATATACAGTTTATTGCACTAAAGTAGTGAATCTGTATCGTTTATGCATGATAAGTACAATCAGGTACCTTTCTTAAGGTCTGAAGGTCATTTCGATAGAGTTTCAGTAGTTGACAATCAGAAGGAATAGACCTGTGCGAAGTCAGATCTAAGCTATAATATCCTTAGGAAGACCATCACATAGGCTTGTGGATGCGGAAACCTGGTTTTAGCATCCACCAATACTACTTCGAGTGAGACTGCAGCCTGTGCTATGCAGGTTGTCGCTGAAAGGGCCAACAGTTAGGGTTCTTTTGGTTGGCGTGAATAACTTTGAACCTAGGTTAGGCCCCTTTAAGCCAACAAATGGTTCTGTTGTTGGGACTGGGATCAATATGAGGAATGTGTGATGTCAAATAAATGGTTCTTACAAAACTGAGAACTTTTTATGTTTCTTCCCTAGCGGATTGCATGAGTGGTTGTCTAGATTGGCAGACAGTCAGGGTACGTGGAGACTTGACGGTCCTATTGTGTGGACTCCAGAGCTAGTGAGGTGCTTGGAAGCTTCATAAAACAACATCACGTGGGTTGTTGATCACTAGATTGATCGTGTACTAGGGGGATTCATCATTGAGCTTGTGATTGATATATCCGTCAGTTATAGTGAAGCAGAACACAATCTCTTCAAGGGACCGCAAGGTAAGTATTTAAAATCTCTAAAAACTTGGATTAAGATGTTGTTGTACAAAAAATGGGTTATGCCATTACCTTGATGTTTTGGACTACACGAAGCAGAAAACTCTTCAGGAGGAATAGAGAATTAGGCTCTGAATATAGTCCGCTATTGGGATCCTCTTCAAGCGACGACGAAGGAATGATTTTGAATACACCGCAAAGTGCGTTGTAGTTGGTAAGTCAGGGTGTCCCATATATACGTCGTCCATCCACTCCACCTCCACCACATACACCTACACCTTCACCTCCACCCCCACCATTCAACATGGCGAACGCAATGAAGATGCTAGTCATCAAAGGGGTAGGAAGTGAAGACCCTGAATAGTTCTTGTTCGTTGCAGATGTTGTGTGGACAATGCAATAGATCACTAATGATAATCTAAAGAAAGCACAAATGGTCACAACTTTGCAAGATAAAGAGCTAACCTAGTATATCAAGTATTGTCAAGATCACCCTGTCGTGATGTTGGCAGATACTCATCAAGCGTTGAATCGCAAGTTTAAGAAGCCTAAATCTTAGGCGCATTCTATTATAGAGTTTAAGGAGATAAAGCAAGTGGTGAATAAATCCTCATGGGATTTCAATCAGAGGCTGAAATGCCTGATCCAGAAGGCTAATATGAACATCATAGATGAACAACACAAAGATTGGTACATTGCTGCATTGTTGCCCCACTTAAGATTACCATTATCATAGCAGAAGATAGCAATGCAAGCAGAAGATGTGGAGATCGCGATGAGGTTGGAAGCCTTGAAAATACAAGATACGAACATTGGAGTACAACAGATTCGCTCATAGTTGGCAAGTCTGCACATGGAATTGCAAAACCTGAAGAAGGGAAATGAAGCCCAGCCTGAGGTGCACGTTGAAGTTTGGTTCTTGAAATGCAAGGGCCATGGGCATGATAAGGACCATTGCCCAATTTATAAGAATTATCTTATTAGGGGAGGGCCTATTCCCCTGAAGCCAGAGAATATCGCTGGGCCGAGCACAAGAGCAGCGTCGTGGTGCGCTATTTGTCAAGTTACAGGACAACATGCGGCAGATAATTGTCATCTACTGCAGAAGTTTGTACAGACCCCTCAACAATTGTTTTGCAATTTCTGCAAATATGTAGGTCACGATGAGCACCAATGCTGAAGTTATGAATTAATGATGGTTAAAACCCTTACCTATAGAATGCAGGAAGAAACGCAGCCTCCGGATCAAGGCGCAGGTGTAGTGCGTGGAGGATTCCAAGGTCGTGGAAAAGGAAGAGTAGGAGAGGCTGGAAGAGACTGTGGACAAGTTATTTTCTATAACTTTGGTGAAGCTGGACATTTTGCACACGATTATCAGAATCCAATGCATCCATCTTGTCAATATTGCAACCAATTCGATCATGTGATAGAAGATTTCCGGATCCTTATAGCAAAGATGCAAGAAAAGAAAACACAAACCCAACAACCTACGTAGAATATCCAGTTGATGAGGGTGGAACCACACGAAGAAGATCATAGTGTTAATATAGTAACATGTAGTGATATCGCCACAGGTGAAGATAAGGGAAAGCAGCCAGAGACCGAAGGATGGGTGCGCAAGGCCGCTAAAAAGGAAGTTGGGTTTGACCTCAACCAAGCTAAAGAAACTTTTATGGAGGATAAAAAGAATTTCATTGAAGCCTGTACGTCTGGAAGTCAAGAGCGTGGGAGCAGTGAAGTGCAAGATGTGGATGCTTCGTTGTTAGCTACTGTCCCGAAGACCTGTATGAATTTGTTGTGTGATAAGAAGACAGTGGAAGGGCTCCAAGAGTTAATAGACAACTATGTGAGTACGACTAAGGTTCCGTTAGAAAAACACGCTGTAAGGAAGCTAGGTAAGCATAAGAAGTAGATAGGGCGCAAGATGAGGCTGACCACGCAGATAGGAAAGTATGAAATGGGCCAATTAATATTAGATCTAGTGTCTGATGCAAATGTAATGCCTAAACAAACTTAGGAAAGGACGGGGAGACCTATGCTACAATGGTCTCCTATATAGCTATGCATGACCAAGGAGTAGAAGATTATTCCTATGGGGCGCCTGTATGGGGTGATAGTCAATATTGAAGGAGCAAGTGCTCTGGTGGATTTTGAAGTACTAGAAATCGTAGATGACAAAAATTTGTATCCTTCTCTACTAGGATGTGATTAGGCCTTTGCCGTGGATGCGGTGATTAACCTAAAGACCAGAAGATGAAATTTGAGAGGAAGGCACTCAGGGTTATTGTGCCACTGGACTCAGACTCAGATGAAGAACTCGAGTACTGGCATAATCAGTTGCATGAAGTATCTACATTGCATTGCAATATCATGATCAAATCACTATGATGCGTATCTACAGAGGTAAGAAAGCTTCCACACTATGATGGTTTGAATGATGTTAATCTCTTTTTCCATGAATTTGAAAGAAAGGTTCCCAAGGAACATCAATTCCAGGCCCTTGAATTGGCACTGTGCGCTATGCCTTCCCGATGGTGGGGTACGCACAAGGAAAGATTCACTAATTGGAAGGAATACACGTGGATGATGAAGGTGTAGTTTGGATATGCTAACACATAGATGACTGAGAAGTATAGTAGTAAGGACGACCCATGCAAACATCTAGCATGACGGACTAAAGCTTGGGGTGAAGAACTTCAACCAGAGTGGGTTCATGTTTTCTGCCATGCCTTAGATACTATTCCCATGAATTGGTATTTGGAAACATAACTACACCATGGAACAACTAAATGGGATATTCTGTGGGAAAGATTCTTATTAACTTTTAGCTTTGAGGATGGATTTGAATGCATTGATGAGGCGTTACAAGAAATTAAGGTCGTTATTTTAGAACGCCTGAAGAGTCTGTGGAATGGGTAGAACCAGATTGGAGTACATAGCTGCGCCATGCACTCGAATGCTACAATATGACTGCTGATGAAGAGGAGTATGATCCCATAAAAATCAACATTCCAGAAACTTAAGGTCAACATGAGGTTGAAGGACCTCAGATAGAGAACCTTGATGTGATAGAGCTGCTAAAAATCCAACAAGTAAATATTGGATCTGATACAGAGCCTAAGTTGGCGAAGATAGGAGAATATTGGGATGAAGATACAGTCAACAAGGTGGCCAAACTCCTGCACGAATACCAGGATATATTCCCAACGGAGTTTTCAGACTTGAAGGGTATTGTAGAAGAATTAGGCATTATAAAAATTACTTTGAAACCAGATGTGAAGCTTGTAAAGTAGAGACCTTATTGGCTCAATCCGAACTATAAAGGAAAGATGCGCAAGGAATTGGACAAAATGTTGGAGGACAGAATTATCGAGCCGGTAGAAGAGTCTAATTAGGTAAGCCCAATGGTTGTCTAGAAAAATAAACAACAAGGCGAAACTAGGATATGCATAGATTTGAGGAAGCTAAATGATGCAAGTGTGCATGATCCATTTCCAACAACATTCACAGATGAAGTTTTAGAAAATGTTGGAGGACAAGAAGCTTATTCATTCACTGATGGGTTCTCAGGATACCATCAAATAAAGATCATGCCAAAAGATCGGAACAAGACAACCTTCATTACATAATGGGGTTTCTTTTAGTACACAGTAATGCCATTCAGGCTTAAGAATGTGCCTGTGATCTTCTCTAGGGTGGTAATCAATATGTTCAAGGAGTTTATTCATAAATTATTCGAGGTGTATTTTGATGACTGGATTGTGTTTATATTGCTAAAATGCCATGTTGCAAGTTTGCGCCTTATGTTGGATACATGTATTAGATACCAAATCGTGCTGAACTTGAAGAAATGTATATTTTGTGTGCCTTTTGGAATTTTGCTAGGCCATGTAGTATGCAAGCAGGGATTGATGGTGGACCTTGCGAAGATAGCAATAATTGCGAATTTAGAAGCTCCCAAGAATGTTAAGCATTTGAACACAATGTTGGACCACATGGGTGTTGGTCACTTTAATTGCTTATTAATTAAACAGTCGAGTGCCACATAAATTGTCTACCCGGGAAAGTCCGATTATTTCAAAGGAAACTACGTACTATATGTACTCAATTTTAATAGCACTAAAAGTCGTAGTATAATTAAATCACACCTCGTTTAAATCTTCACTCTGTGTTACAACAACTATACTCTATTGCAGATATCTAACAAGAGATGAATAATTGATCAGAAATAATAAATCTGCAAAAGAAAACAATGGCTATTCTGTAACAAAGGATCAGGACCCTATCCCCAGAGCAGGAACCTTCAACACCTGCCTCTATTCATCTAGTTCTCCAATTTACTCTGTAAACCTAATCACCGGTGAGACACTCATGAAATAACATCAATCAATTAAGAAGGAAATAGAGTTTCAGAAAAAGTAAAATAACATCCAGAAACAGTACTTGTTAACAAGGTATGAATAGAAATCACACTTAACACACGACATAAAGATAATGGGTGAATCTTGTGATGAAGGTGGGCCCTGCCCTTCTCACAAGATTCCCCGGGAAACAGAAACTAAGATGAGATACTCAGAACAAAACTCTATTCATTCATCAATATACCATATTACAGAAAAGATTCAGTTTCATTCCTTCAACTACAACCTCCTGTTACAACTTGTTCATTCCTTCTAATGTAGATGTCTCCTCTTTATAGAGGAGACATCTATTACAAAATATTTACATTATAGATTCTAGTTCAATCCATTATACAAAAATAGGGAAATCAATTTCTCGTCAACAGAATGTTGTTACAGTAATTTAGATTATGAACGTTACAACCAATGTAACAACTTTCTCGGTGATCGATTAGGTTCCTCTGTTGTTGTCAAATTTGGTACACAAATCTCAATTGTTTCAGCTTCGATATTTGCGTGTTGTTCTTGCTGTTTCAGCATCAAGATTCACGTGCTATTCTTACTGTTTCAGCTTTGAGATTTGCGTGTTGTTCTCGCTGTTTCAGCAACTGCAAAAGATAGTCCTGCCAGCTTCAGGCAGTTTCAGCAATGCGGTTTGCACATCATTCTTTAATTATTCAACAACTCAGTCAACTTCAAAGATAAATTATGAAGATAGCATGATTATATGTTAAATAATTAAACATATAGCGATGAGAAGAGTCATTGCATACCTTGGAATAATTGAGTCAAAACACTAACAAGGACTTTCAAATATGGGTTGAAAAGGGTGATATTATAACAAAATGTATGGTCAGAGAGAGACAATATGGGGTCCTAACATCCCCCCCAACTGAAAGGATTGCATGTCCCCATGCAACTTCTACTTTGAGTCTGAGTCGGAATACTAGGATGTACAGTGCAAATTGCTTATGCAGTAAGTATAGAAAGTGCTGTCAACCATGTCTCTGAACCCTTGGATATTCTAAACTTTTTTCCATGCTGCAAGATCCTCCTTTTTGGTCAATGTGAACTAAGCCTTGTATTGCTGTCCTGGCAGAAAATCTTGTTGTGCGTTTAGAATGAGGTGTTTCCGACTAAACCAACGAGTACCATTGGTCGGTAACCCTGAAACCTGCGCTATATCCTCCTCCGTTACTGGAATTCACACTCCCTGAACAGTAGAGTATCCTTCTTTCAAATTGCATGTGAATTCCAGAACTTGCTGAGAATAAAAATTCGGGAGCCTTCGGAAATAATCGACCCATCCTGCTTGTAGAAAAAATTGGTATGCTTCCTGATAAAGTTCCAATAGAGCCGTTGAGCCAGGTTCATGTCTAACAACGTTTCCTCCCATAGTTACTGGTTCAGTAAAATGCAGAGTACAGAGCTGAGTTGTCACAGTCGAAACATAGTAGGATGTTGCCAATGAGGTTTTGACACAATAAGACATAGACGGGGTGATGAGACACAACCATGAAAGAAAAATAAATGACGGTAATTGGCGTATCATGGAATGATTGCAATATTTTGTTATTCCCCCCCAACTGCGGCTAAAATGATAGGTTTGAATGTACGGTGATTTTGGCAATCATATCAATATCTTCTCATTAACTACAGTTTAATATTTACACATAAACACACATACCTTCACATTGTACCTTTGGTTGTTGTGCGGAAAATATAATCTCATCGTTAATAGATCACCGATGGTCATGAAAAAGGGTTTATAAAGTATGAGGGTATTTATACAAAAGGTTTTCTATATTCACGAGAAGTGATAGTGAAGGAACAAAATTATCAAGATGAATGGCTGATTCCTTTAATGAAGAGTGATATGTATCCATCATTTTTGAGAGAAAGTAATGGTTCAATCTCGGGAAAAATAGGAAAATTGGTGCTTCTTAGGAAAAGATGGAAAAGATTGGTGTTTCAACAATGGGAAAAATGGGAAGATGTTGTTGAAGGGTAGTGAGAGGGAATGGATTATGATTTGAAGTGAAATGGAAATGCTTCCCAAGCCGAAGCTTGATCCTTCCTGTATTGAAATTGTTCTTCTCAGCCAGCCTACGAATCTAAGATCTGCAAAATAGTTAATTGTAACATGGCAACCCTTGAGAGGGATTATTAGTTAAGAAATCTAATCTAAAAAAAAACATGTAAATAGAAGAACTAAATGCAATGAGGGATAGCAGACTCCCCCAAAAAGACATAGTGTATATCTGTCATGCAAGTGACTTCGAAATCCTCTTTAGAAATAGGTTGTTGATACAAACAGAGCCGATACCCATTCACTAACAATGGTGTTCTAGAGTTAATAATTGTTAGGAGCCTAACTGTTCCATTTGGGAAAACAATATCTACTTCATAAGGTCCTAGCCACCTTGTTCTTAATTTACCTTGAAAATTTTCAAAACGGGAGTCATACAATAGAGCCCAATTACCTTTTCAGAACTGCTTATGCTTAATGGTTTTATCATGCCACCTGGTTCTTTGCTGTTGTATCATAGTTGTTTGATGGATGGCATCCAATCTCTTTTCATCCAACTCTTGAAGCTGCTGCAACCTAGTTTTATGTGCATCAATCAAGTCAAGGTTAACAACTAAAGCAATTCTTAAGGTTTTAATTTCAAATACCATAGGAAAAACAACACTTTTACCATAAACTAATTCATAAGGTGAAAAACCTGTAGTGTTCCTGAAGTAGTTCTGTGAGCCCATAATGCTTCAAGCAACCTTTGAAACCAATCCCTTCTATTCTCCTTTACTGTTTTTGTTAAAATGGCTTCTATGACTTTATTCGTACTTTCCACCTGCCCATTGGCCTGGGGGTGATAAGGTGTATTCATTTTATGCTTAATATGATATTTCTGAAGTGTATCTTTAAAGCCATGAGAGTTGAAAGGAGGTCCTCCATCTTTGACTAGTTCTCTAGGCAATCCAAACCTAACAAAGATTTCTTCAAATAGAAAGGTTAAAACAAATTCTTTATTAGCTCTAAGGAGTGCCTTATCTTCCACCCATTTAGTCATATAATTTGTGCAAACCAGTATATAAACTCTTTGATTGGATGGAGGATTGATGGGACCTATGAAATGTAGAGCCCATCTTTCAAAAGGTTCAAGTATTACCTGGGGGTTCAGTGGCATTTCATCCCTGTGATTAGGTTGGCCCATTCTCTGACAGCTATCACAGACCCTGACATACTTCTTTGCATCCTTGAAAAGTGAGGGCCAATAATAACCCATTCTAAGAATCTTATGTGTTGTTCTTTTATCAGAAAAATGCCCTCCACAAGGGCCATCATGACAAGCCTTCAATATATCATAAACCTCACCTTCTCTAATGCATCTCCGAATTTCCTAATCAAGTCATGTGTGAAAAAGACACCTACTTATCCAGCTGTACCGAGCACTTTGTTGAATGATCTTTCTTTTCTCTCTGTGTGACAGGTGTGATGGTAGCTTCCCTGCAACTAAATAATTGGCAATGTCTGCATACCAAGGTGAGTGAGAAGATACTGCAAATAAATATTCATCAGGAAAGGAATCATCTACTGGAGTGTTCTCATCAGTTTTTATCCGAGAAAGGAAATCAGCAACTACATTTTCTTTACCTGGTCGATCTACAATTGTAATATCAAATTCTTGTAGTAATAATAACCATCTATTAACTCGAGCATTTGTGACTGATTTATTCATTAAATACTTAATGGTCGAGTGATCAGTATGAAAAAAAGTAGTGTAACTGGTAATATAATGTCGAAACTTATTAATAGCATAAATGACTGCTAAAAATTCCTTTTCGGTAACTGTATAATTAAGTTCAGCAGGGGTCATATTTTTACTAATAAATTAGATATCATAAGGAAGATTGTTTTGTTCTTAACCCAAAACAGCTCCAATTACAGTATCTGAAGCATCAGAGGATATATGAAAGGGCAGTGCCCAATCGGGTCCTCTTAAAATAGGAGTTGTAGACAACTGATGCTTAAGTTCATTAAATGCTTTTTGACAACCATCAGTCCACTTGAATTTAGCATTTTTCATAAGTAACACAAACAAAGGAGAAGCTATTTTAGAAAAATCCTTGATAAATCTTCTATAATATCCAGCATGTCCTAAAAAACTTCTTACATCAGTTTGTGTTTTAGGGATAGGAAGAGTTTGAATTACCTGCACCTTAGCTGGATCGACTTGAATTCCTAGGAATGAGATGAAGTGTCCCAATACAATTCTTTGATTCATCATCATATGACATTTTTTAGTACTTAAGGCAAGACGGGCTTCTATACATCGTTTAAGTACTTTCTCAATGTTTTGTAATGCATCTTCAAAAGTCACACCATGAGTAAAGTCATCCATAAATATCTCTAAAGAGTCATTAAGCATATCAGAGAAAATTCCTATCACTGCTCTTTGAAATGTTGTTGGAGCATTACATAGCCTAAATGGAAGAACTCTATAGGAAAAAGTTCCCCATGGACTAGTAAAAGTGGTCTTGTATTGGTCTTGGGGTGCAATCTTGATCTGGTTATATCCACTAAAACCATCTAAAAAGGAAAAGAATCTCTTTCCTGACAAACTGTCTAGCACCTGATCAATAAATGGTAAGGGAAAATGATCTTTCTGAGTGGCTTTATTTAGAGCTCTATAATCCACACACAATCTCCATTTCCCGTTTTTCTTAGGTACAATCACTAACGGGAAACCCATTCACTATCAGATATAGGGTATGTAAATCCTGCATTAAGCAATTTTTGAAGTTCTTCTTTAACAATTTCCCTTAAATTGGGATTCATTTGTCGCTGGGGTTGACAGATTGGGTGAGATCCCTCTTTGATATAAATACAATGAGTACATAATTCAGGAGAGATTCCCTTCATATCTGTGTAGTCCCATGCGAATGCTTCCTTATTTTCACGAAGTAACTTCATTAACTGTTGTGTTTCAGCATCTGTTAGGTTAGGGTTTATATTCAATGTTTTGCCAGGCTCGATTTCTACTGTTATACTCTTGGAGGAGATATTCGTTGATGTTTGAGATAAATTTTTAGTTTTAAGGTTTTTTTGTGATTCAGGTTCCAAGGTTGCAGTCAATTGATCATGTGTTTCAGAGTTAACCGAAGAAGGTTTGGAAATAAAATTACTAATTAATTCATCCTCGGTTGTATCTTTAAAAGTTAAGGCTTTTCCAATAGTCAAGATAGGTTGGGTATCATCATCCTCATAGTCTAACCATACAGAGTTATCATTGTTAATCATAGGTGTAGCATGAGGGTAAGGAGTGAGCTTCTTAGTTTCAAATCCATTAGAAATTGTCACTGAACCTGATCTACAACTGATGAAGGCATCTACTGTAGCCAGCCAAGGTCTCCCTAAAATCAATGGATGTCCCCCCAACTTTGTTTTAGTCTGTAATACAATAAAATCAGCTGGGTAGTTCCAAGATTAGACTGAAATTATCAGGTCTTCAATAACCCCTTCTAGTTTGATTGTGGAACGGTTAGCTAGTTCTAGAATGGTTGGGGTTTCTCTAATTACATTCTTTAACTATAATAACTGTGCAGTTTCAAGTGTCATAATGTTTATAGCAGCACCTAAATCTACCATAACTCTGGAAACAAAAGTTTTTCCAACCTGTACTGTAATTGTAGGATGACCAGGGTCACCATATTTCAGAGGAGGGGTTTTTCCTGTCATTAAAGCAGCTAGATCACCCATCACATGAACTGTGAGGGGATCTTTAGCTTTTCTTCTAGGTTTCTTAATGCAAATGTCTCTAACAGTTCTAGCATAAATTGGTACATCTCTAAGTGCTTGTAAGAGTGGAATTTTAACATACAGATTCTGCAATTCTCCTAGAAGGTTAAAAGCAGGTGGCTCAAGTGTCTTGGTAAGAGCCAGACGTTCAGGGAATGGCGGATCTGCTGTTTCAGCGGTTTTATTAGAGGGTGACTCAACTGTTCCAGCGTTCTTATTGGATGACTTATCTTTTCCTGTCTCCTCTTTATCAGAGTCAGAAGAAGTAATGTCGTCAATAATAGGTTCGACTACTCTCCTAGACCGCAAATGAATATCATTGTATTGCATAGGGAAAATAGGCTGGTTCTGAATATCAATGACCTGCAGAGCTTTATTATTATTAGGGTTGCGATTCGGTTGTACAGGCAGCTGGGGTCTCATTGTCTGGTTATTCGGTGGAGCATTTGATGGCAGAGAGAGAGATTGCTG
The DNA here is from genome assembly GCA_000404065.3 of Pinus taeda. Classification (NCBI taxonomy): domain Eukaryota; kingdom Viridiplantae; phylum Streptophyta; class Pinopsida; order Pinales; family Pinaceae; genus Pinus; species Pinus taeda. Next base: position 527 of record APFE031325116.1, on the reverse strand, counting down.
ATACTGGGGGAATTGGTTTGGAAATGGGATTTGCTGAGCTGTCTAGCTTGGGTTCCACTGATTAAAATAAGATTGTTGTAGAGCCCAGGGATTCCATATTGTAGGATCCACAAAGGGAGGGTTTGGTTGCTGCATGGATGGGAAGTTCATTTGGTTGAAGGGTGGGTATTGCATTTGATTTAAGGGCGGGTAATTTTCTTGAAAAGGAGGATGATTATGTCAGGCCAGGGTAACTCTAGAATGAATGAGCAAGAGAAAACTAACTTAACATTATTCATTAGCTGACATATATTTATATACATAAATACAGGCGGATCAGTTCATCTTCTGGATGACTGTCCAGTTCACCCATCCGTTTCGGATTAGGTGTCAACATTCCCCCCCTTAATCTGAAGGGATGTTGTTGAGTCCAAGCATCGTTCTGAATCTTTCAAGCTTTTCTCTTCCAAGCGCTTTGGTGAAGATGTCTGCAACTTGCTCATTTGTGGAACAATGGCGGAGATGGATTGTTTTGGCCTCAACATGAT